>BJKM01001002.1:0-5000 GCA_015082035.1 Chaenogobius annularis | reverse complement strand
ATGCACGGCGCTCTGGGTCCTGAACTCGAGTGTCTTCTGTGTTGATAAAGCCTCTTGTGCAGTGGCTGTTTAGTCTCACTATGTGGCGCTCTTTACAACTTTCTTCACTGCATTGGACAGAATACACTACATCATCTTGTCCTTGTCCTTAGGATGAACCAGTTTTGGTCTTAACGTGTTCCTGGTTTGAAATAAACAGGGACTTCGTGTTGTCTAAAAATCTTTGCAATTTTCTGACAGAGACAAGGACAGAGACATGAGGGACAGAGACATGAGGGACAGAGACATGAGGGACATGAGGGGAGACATGAGGACAAGAGAGACATGAGGGACAGAGACATGAGGGACAGAGACATGAGGGACATGAGGACATGAGGGACAGAGACATAGAGACAGAGACATGAGACAGGACAGGGACAGAGGGACAGAGGACATGAGGGACAGAGACATGAGGGACAGAGACATGAGGGACAGAGGACATGAGGGACAGAGGACAGACATGAGGGACAGGAGAGACATGAGGACAGAGACATGAGGGACAGAGACATGAGGACAGAGAGACATGACATGAGGGACAGAGACATGAGGACAGAGACATGAGGGACAGAGGACATGAGGGACAGAGACATGAGGGACAGAGGGACAGAGACATGAGGGACAGAGACATGAGGGACAGAGGACATGAGGACAGAGAGACATGAGGACAGAGACATGAGGGACAGAGACATGAGACAGAGGACATATGAGGGACAGAGACATGAGGGACAGAGACATGAGACAGGACAGGAGACATGAGGGACAGAGACATGAGGACAGAGAGGACATGAGGGACATGAGAGACATGAGGACAAGGGGACAGAGACATGAGGGACAGAGACATGAGGACAGACATGAGGACAGAGGACAGAGGACAGAACAAGGGACAGAGACATGAGGGACAGAGACATGAGGACAGAGACACATGAGGGACAGAGACATGAGGGACAGAGACATGAGGGACAGAGGACATGAGGACAGGGAGAGACATGAGGGACAGAGACATGAGAGACAGAGACAGAGGACATGAGAGACATGACAGAGGACAGAGACATGAGGGACAGAGACATAAGGGACAGAGACATAAGGGACAGAGACAAGAGACAGGACAGAGACATGAGGACAGAGACATAAGGACAGAGACATGAGACAGAGACATGAGGGACAGAGACATGAGGGACAAGAGACATGAGGAGATGACAGAGACATGAGGGACAGAGACATAAGGGGACAGAGACATAAGGACAGAGGACATGAGGGATAGAGACATGAGGACAGAGACATAGGGACAGAGACATAAGGGATACATGAGAGACATAAGGGACAGAGACATTAAGGGACAGAGACATAAGGGACAGAGACATGAGGACAGAGACATAAGGGATAGAGACATGAGGGACATAGACATAAGGGACAGAGACATAAGGACAGAGACATAAGGGACAGAACATAAGGACAGATACATAAGGGACAGAGACATGAGACAGAGACATAAGGATAGAGACACCCTTTCTTCTTCTTGGTTCTGTTTCCCTTTTGTCCCTTTTGTCCTGCTTTTTGGTTCTCTTCACTTTGTTCAGAGCCCAAGTCGGGTCTCCACAGGCTGAGAGACCCTTTCCGGACCTCTGCTCTGTGTTGTAGTGTTCTGATCACCTCCAGGTGGCGCTGTAGTGGGTGGTTAGAGCCAAAGAGCAGGTACTGGTCAGTGTGTGTGGGTTTCCTATATACTTCTATCTGGAGCTTCCCGTCTTCTCCTCTGATAGTGGAACAATCAAGAAAGGCCAAGCGGTTCTCCTTTGCATCTTCTCTTGTAAACCTGATGTTCAGGTTCTCCACATTGATGTGCTCTGAGAAGGCTTCAGCTCTTGTTTCTTAATTGTCACAAAAGTGTCGTCCACGTAACGGTACCAAAGACTTGGAGCAATGCCTGAAAAGGAGGTCAGTGCCTTCTTCTCAAAATGCTCCATGTACAAGTTGGCCACTATGGGAGAGACGGGCGAGCCCATGGCACAGCCGTGGATCTGTCTGAAGAAGTGTGCCAGGAACTGAAAGTATGTGGTGTTCAGACAGATGTGTTCAGGTGTCAGTTTGGTCCTTTCCTGTAGGTGGCGTCCTCCTGCAGCCTCGTCCTAACCGCTGCTACTGCCTCAGAGGTCGGGATGCAGGTGAAGAGGGACACATCATAAGAAAACCATCAGATCATCTGGGTCCAATTGGAGATGTTTCACTTTGTCCACAAAAGTATGTGTGTTTCCACATGATGTTCCGAGTTCCACCAATGGTGCCAAGATGGTTCTAAGTGCTTGGCCACATTGTATGTGATGGAATCTGTGCTGCACACAATGGGTCTGAGTGGAACATTCTCTTTGTGAATGTTGTGAAGTCCATAAATGCATGGAATGGCTTCCCCAGGACACAGTCTGTGATACAGAAGCCTGTCTATCACCTCCTCTTCTTCAAGCTTCTGTAAACAGTCTATCACCTTCTTCTTGTAGCCACTGGAGGGTCTCTTTTCAGACGTTCGTATGTGGCTGGGTCCTCGAGGAGGCTGTGGACTTTGGCTTCATAATCAGCTGTGTTCAGAATCACAGTGCAGCGCCCCCTGTCTGCTGGAAGAATGTTTATGCTCTCATCTTTTTGTAGTGCTGAGAGTGCCTTCCTCTCCTCAGATGTGATGTTTGAAGGAGGAGGTTTGGCGCTCTTCAGAGCAGCTGTGACGCGTAACCTCAGGTCTGCAGCCTCAGTTTCTGTCATCTTGTTGTTCCTGATGGCTGTCTCTGTGGCTGTGACGTGGTCTTCTGTAGGATGTGCTTATCTCAAACCAGGAACACTTAAAGGCCCAAACTGGTCCATCCTAAGGACAAGATGAAGTAGTGTATTCTATCCAATGCAGTGAAGAAAGTTGTAAAGAGCGCCACATAGTGAGACTAAACAGCCACTGCACAAGAGGCTTTATCAGCACAGAAGACCCTCGAGTTCAGGACCCCAGAGCGCCGTGCATCTTCATCTTAAAGCCACAAACCACTCTATTGAAGACAGTGAGGAGAAGGTTCTGAGCAGGAGAAGAGATGGTGTGAAGGAGGAGTTAAGGAGGAGTTAAGGAGGAGTGAAGGAGGAGTTAAGGAGGAGTGAAGGAGGAGTTAAGGGGAGTTAAGGGGGAGTTAAGGAGGAGTGAAGGAGGAGTTAAGGATAAGATAAAGAGTGTTCAGGACAAAGAGTGTTCAGGACAAAGAGTGTTCAGAAAGAGTGTTCAGACAAAGAGTGTTCAGATAAAGAGTGTTCAGGACAAAGAGTGTTCAGATAAAGAGTGTTCAGGACAAAGAGTGTTCTGCAAAAAGAGTGTTCAGGATAAGAGAGTTCAGAAAAGAAAGAGTGTTCAGATAAAGAGTGTTCAGGACAAAGAGTGTTCAGATAAAGAGTGTTCAGGACAAAAGAGTGTTTGCAAAAGAGTGTTCAGGGAGTGTTCTAAAGAGTGTTCAGGACAAAGATGTTTCAGCATAAAGAGTGTTCAGTCAGGATAGACAAAGAGTGTTCAGGATAAAGAGTGTTCAGCATAAAGAGTGTTCAGGATAAGAGATGTTTCAGGATAAAGAGTGTTCAGTGTTAAAAAAGAGTGTTTCAGGGACAAAAGAGTGTTCTGAAAAAGAGTGTTCAGGATAAAGAGTGTTCAGGACAAAGAGTGTTCAGGACAAAGAGTGTTCAGGATAAAGAGTGTTCAGGACAAAGAGTGTTCAGGATAAAGAGTGTTCAGGATAAAGAGTGTCAAGTGTTCCAAAGAGTGTTCAGGACAAAAGAGTGTCTAAAGAGTCAAAAAGAGTGTTCAGGTTAAAGAATGTTGGATAAAGTTCAGGACAAAGAGTGTTCAGGACACAAGAGTGTTCAGGTACGAAAGAGTGTTCAGGATAAAGATGTCGATAAAGAGTGTTCTGTTCAAAAGAGTGTTCAGGATAAAGAGTGTTCAGGTGTTCGGACAAAGAGGAAGTGTTCTGTCTGTCAGGAAAGAGTGTTCAGGATTGTTCAGGAAAAAGTGTCGTGTTTCAATAAAGAGTGTTGTGTTCAGGATTAAAAGAGTGTTCAGGATAAAGAGTGTTCAGTTCAGGATAAAGAGTGTTCAGGATAAAGAGTGTTCAGACAAAAGAGTGTTCTAAAGAGTGTTCAGCATGAAGAGTGTCTGCAGATAAAAGAGTTTCAGGATAAAGAGTGTTCAGGACAAAAGAGTAAAGAGTGTTCAGGATAAAGAGTGTTCAGGATAAAGAGTGTTCAGGATAAAGAGTGTGTTCAGGACAAAGAGTGTTCATAAAGAGTGTTCAGGATTAAAGAGTGTTCAGGAAAGAGTGTTCAGGACAAAGAAGTGTTCTGCAAGATAAGAGTGTTCAAAAGAGTGTTCAGGATAAAGAGTGTTCAGGATAAAGTGTTCAGGAAAAGAGTGTTCAGTGTGAATGAGTGTTCAGGATAAAGAAAAAGAGTGTTTCAGGGATAAAAGTGTTCAGGATAAAGAGTGTTCAGTGTTTCAGATGTCAGGATAAAAGTTCAGAAAAGAGTGTTCAGGATAAAGGGAGTGTTCAGGATAAGAGTTTCAGGATAAAGAGTGTTCAGGCAAAGATTAAAGAGTGTTCAGGATAAAGAGGTTCAGGACAAAGACAAGGTGTTCAGACAAAGAGTGTTCAGTGTTCAGGAAAGAGTGTTCAGGATAAAGATGTTCTGTTCAGGATAAAGAGTGTTTCAAAGAGTTCAGACAAAGAGTGTTCAAAAGAGTGTTCAAAGAGTGTTCAAAGAGTGTTCAGGATAAAGAGTGTTCAGGATAAAGAGTGTTCAGGAGTGTTCAGGAAAGAGTGTTCAGGATAAAGAGTGTTCAGGATAAAGAGTGTTCAGATAAAGACAAAGAGTGTTCAGGATAAAGAGTGTTCTGCATAAAGAGTGTTCAGGACAAAGAGTGTTCAGGACAAAGAGTGTTCAGATAAAGA
>BJKM01001001.1:87500-133174 GCA_015082035.1 Chaenogobius annularis | reverse complement strand
CCATATCCCTGTATTTAGATTTGCTTTTTCAAAAAATTAAAACTCCAAGTGACACATGTAGAGTTCTAAATGTCACGTAGCCCCTTTTCAAAACTAAAAACATGTGATGACAATCTGCTGCTTTTTACAGTGAAATGTGAGGTGGGCGGGGCTTATCAGTTCTGAACGGGAAGTCGGTGGACCTGTTTCTATTATTAAGCCGTTTTAGATCAATATTGAGGTTTACAATGAACAAAATGAAAAAAAGATTGATCTACTTATGTTAGAGTTCAATACTAAGAAATACAATAAAGACGTATAGAAACAAAACACAACTCTGGGTATGTTTTTTATGAGGTAACGACAATTGAACGCTCACTGGAGACAGTTTGCGTCTAACATAGGACCTTTAAATAAGTGCAGGTGTTTGAGTGACATCTGACTGTGCTGCTGTGTTCAGGATGTGTGGACCCGCAGCTGAACAACACCGACTGGCTCATGAAGAACTTTGGTGCGTTCAAAGCCATGGCCCGAATGAAGGACTTCTCCTCACTCAACATTTACTTCAGCGGAGTAAGTGTGTTAGGTTCTTTTAAAGATCCAAAGCCTTAAGAGCCTTTTTGGAGTTTCGTTTAGCTCGTCTCCATCTTCTGTTCTCACACGACGCCTCAATAATCCAAAACAAACGGCGTCACATGGCTAACTCTGTGTTGCTGTGCTTCAGTTGGAGGTGCTGGAGCTCCTGACCCGGGAGCAGAAGGCGGCGCTACTGCTCAGCCCGGAGGTGGAGGGGCTGGACAACGGGACCTTGCACCTGGTGTTCCGCAGCCTGATGGGGGGTCCAGATTCCCCTCCCACCATCAGCCCCGGGACAGGCCACAACTGGACCACTGCGGGGTACAGCAACTCCACAGCGCCCCGCTATGACCCGTACCAGTCCGTACCAGCCCAGCCCTCCATCGACCAGGTACCGTTTCTGTCAGGCCGCACATTTGCGTCTCATTTAAAGGGCACACATAAAGGACTTTTGGAGTTGTATTTAGCTTCATTCACATTTGTTTTATGAATCCTGTTTAGTGAGTCCTTTCCCTCTGAGCCTCAGGAAAACACTCCAAAAAGTTCCCAGTTTTGTGCTGTCACAGGTCAAGCCCCTGTGCTTGTGCGGTTTTTTAAGTCCATAAATCATCGCCTGACTCGTTCTGAGCATTTCTGCTTCAAATCATGACAACTGCGTGCTTGCATTTGAATGTTAGGGCAAGCTAGGTTTGTTCATCTCCCCTTTGTAATTCCCTCTGCTGCCAGTAGTGAAGCTTTATGATGAAGTCATATGTGCTTTTTGTTGACCCATTATTTTAAGTTCTAAAGCATGGCAAAGGTACATGCACAAGAGCATGTTTGAAGGACAATAATCCAGCATTCAAGACAGGGAGGCGTGCCCAGGGCCGGTCCAAGCCTTCAGGGGGCCCTAACTAAGCGGCTGTTTAGGTCGCTTATAGGCTGGGCCGGCCCCTTGTGTTTATGGTTTTTATTCTCCTGCCGTCATGTGTGGTGTCAGCACGAGTTTATTACTCACCTCTTGTGAAGCTGTGAAGTTAAACTGTAGAGTTCTCATCCATTTGCTTTTACACAATAGTATTTTACTCCATAAATGACCCTTAGTCCACAATACATCACTATTAATCCTGTTGAAAGCCTTGTTTAAAAATAAAAAGTGAGGAAAAAGGAGAGATTTGATATGTATTTGTATTTATTTATTCAACAGGACAGTGTGCAGTTCCATAATGCCCAAAGGCAAAGATGCGTGCTCCAGATTATAAAAATGTATTTCCATATGCAGTCCTCAGTGTGCAGTGTGTCTCTTCTTTCGCAGGTTGCTATGCAAATCACTTTTCTAATACACATTTTATGAAATAATAACAGCACAGTTTTGATTTGCATCTAAACTAGAAGTGCAATGTCCTGACTGTTTTGAATACTGCAAAGCGAGTCAGAAAAAGGCTGATGCCAGGTGTGTTTGCCTTGTAAGCTCATTACTTTTGGTCTCACGTTTAGAAAAGCGTGTCGACTTTACAATCCTGAGTGTGCATTGCGCTCATCATATACAGCTGTCACCAGAGCTTGGTCTGAGGGAAATGCTTCACTGCAGATAATCTGTCCTGCTGGATTTCCAGGTGCTGAGTGGATTCATGGAAGCTTTCAGGCCCGTCAGCAACTTTGTCCATGAGTTTGTGTCCTTCACAAATCAGGTATCTACACCACACACACGCATACACATGTACACACATGAACACCACACACACACACCATGCAACACACTCTACACAAACACACTAACACACACACATGCACACACATCACACACACTCACAACACACGCACCACTCACGACACACACGCACAACACACACACACCACACACCACTCACGCGCAACCAACACACACACACTCACGCACAAACACACGCACCACCACACACACACCACACACACGCACACGTCACGCAACCACACTCACACTCCACACAACGTGCAACCACTGCACACTCACACACACAACACTCACACACACGCACACACACATCACAACACTCGCACACTGCACACACACACACTCAACCCACACACAACACGACACACACCACACACACACTCACGGCACACTCACGCACACACACAACACACTCACGCACACGCACGCACACACTTCACGCAACACACACACACACGCACACTCACCACACCACGCACACTACATCACAACACCGCACAACTGACACTCACACACACAGCACACACTCACACACACACTCACGCACATCACACCACACACACCACATCACACACCTTCAAACACACACATCACTCACACACACACACTCACAACACACTACACACACTTCACTCACACACTCACGCACAAACCACACCACAACCACCGCACACTCACCTGCACACACGCACACACTCACGCCAACGCGCCACAAACACACCACACAACTCACACACACGACACACTCACGCACACACACACAACACCACTCACGCACACACGCACACACACACTATGCACACACTAGGCACACTCACACACACGTCACACACTGCACACACACACTTCACTCGCACACACCAACACACACTCACGGCACAACATCCACCACACTTCAGCACAAAAACACGCACACACACACACACACACGCCCTCAGCACACTGCGACTCCCAACACACATGCACACACTGCCACTCACAACACACTCACACATGCAGCACACACACATGCACATCGCAACTCACACACACTCAGCACACACACACGCACACACACCACACACTCACTCACGACACACACTAACTCACCACCACACACCTAACACACACGCCGCACAGCACACACCAAACACGCACAACGCACACATCCTCAATACCACCACAACACACATCAGCACACACACTCACACAACACATTCAACACCATCAAACAACAACACACAACACAGCACAATCACACACTTCACGACAAACCACACAAGCCTCAGCACACGCACATCACGAGCGCACACACCATCACCACAACCACACACACAACACAACAGCACACAACCACACGGCACACACACCACACGCACACATCGCAACACTCAATCACACACAACACATGCACACTACCACACTCTAATCAACGCCCACAGCACACACACACACACACCACTCTCCACACACTCACGCACACACACACACAACACACACACACACACTCTCACACACCACACACACACACCACACTCGCACACACACTCACGCACACACACCCACACACACACACACACACACACACACACAATGTCCTCACAGAGAACACTACGGTGAAGACTGACACCCAAACCTCTGCTGTGGCTCCTCCAGAGAAACGTGTCGGAGATCCGGAGCACTTCTCTGGCTCAGTTCCTGTTAAACTTCACTCTGTCGGAGGTCGCAGACATGTACAAGGCCCCCCCATCAGAGAGCGCTCCAGACTTTGACCTGACCAGTGTGGAGGACTGGTACCTGCAAGTGGTGGTCCCAGTGCTGCGCAGGTTCCTCCCCAAAGAGGTTCTCACACAGACCAACGTGTCCATGGCCTTCCACTCACTCTTGTAAGTTTAGGAGCGCTGTTATCAATCAAGGTTTTGGATGAGGGTTTGCATGTTCTACCTGTGTCTGAACGAGTTTTCTTTTGGTACTTTGGCCCATCAACCTAAAACATAAAAGTAGGTCTAGGCCTCCACATTTTTGTCAGTTCCAAAAAATGTCTTCTGCATTGGAACACTATATTTTATTTTTATTTTTTATTTTTTTCAGCTATAAAAAACATATTCATATTTTTTTCACACTTAATTCAGCTTAATCTAAAGACCTATCCCTACCACAACTGAAAAATGAAAATAATAATACAACTTTAACCCTTTCCTTTAAACACCAATGTAAAAACTTACATTTTCACATATGCTGTAAAATGGACTGAAATATGTTGATATTTTCCATAAAACTGAAGCCAAGTTATAATATAGTACGTTTTACGAGGAAGGTTCAAGCTTGTCTAAAAATTGGGAGGTTGTAGCATTTTTAGGTTTTGTGTAGCATCAGATTCCACAGTCTTGACAAGGGCAGGGATCGAGCGTTAAATTTGACTGAAAAAAGGCTTGAAAAAATATGAATCTATATCGTCTTTGTGAGGTGGACATTTAGTGTCCTGTGGTGTGAGTTTTACTGTAATAGAAGGCTACTCAAAAACTAAAAATGTTACAAATTTCAGACAAATGAATATAAAAATGTACCCCAGTATACGCTGGCTTCAGTTTAGTGGTCCTGATCCTAGCTCAGATCTGGAGACCACTACTAAGAGGCCTTAAACGTAAGAAATTCTGTAAATGTTTGTAATTCCTCTTGGTTTATTTGAGATGGAACTACCACTGGGGACTATCCTGATTAAATAAACAATGTACTTACATTTTCTGTTTCCTGTGCAGTTTTATGGAGCATGGCGTGAATGAGAGCACTTCAGTGCTGGAGGACGTGTGCAGCCTGAGCCTGGACCAGGCCCAGTGTGGGGTGAGCCTCTGCTCTCTCGCGCATCACATGTTCAGAATTACACTGAGTCTGAAGTGTAAACTGTATGTTTCAGCTGACAGACGTGGTGCAGGACGTGGCCCATGTGCTGCACTGTGCGGCTCAGACAAATTTCAGTCTGACTGAGGAGAACGTGCTGGGGCTGCTGAACGGACTCACCCTCAGGCTTTCCTCGCTGCTGCGGGCGCTCTCCTCTGTGGTAAGACAGTCCACACAACACACAGCAGGGTTCTGTACCACAAAGCTGGCTCCACTGGAGTCTTATACGTCTTATGAAGTCTAACCCCGAGTTCTCTGTGGAGCTGTGGAGCAGGCTGAGTCAGGACCTAGCTGTCAATCACTCTAAGTCACTGTTAAGCCACATTTCGACCGGCCCTGTTTCCGGAGTGGTGTTCAGGTCCTGGGTCTGGTTTCAGGGGCAGAGCTCTAACGTCACCAAAACGTAGCTCACGTTAGCTTAAGAAATCAGATCTAAATCAGACCTGAATTATACTTTTTAATCATGAGACAGATTTCAGAGATTCATAAAAAGACGTTTAGTATTCCAAGTTTGTGGCAGTGAGATGTGGCTAAAGCTAGGGTAAAAAGGAAACTACTTCCAATTTCTCCTCAACTTTTTCTGCATTTACTGTATTTCGCTTCTCTGCGAAGCCTCTAAACCCTATCCTATTTCATTCCTCCTGACCGCCAGAGGAATGGATATCTACATGTGTGCACAGCACATAGGTCGAGCGTAAATGCCACGCCCTGGACGTGATCTGGGTGACCCCAGTACCACATATTTATGCATGCCCTTTCTGATATATTTTGCCAGCATTACTATTCATTGGTGTATGTTGCACGTCAATGCCAAAGCAAGTTCCTAGTTTTTGAATCTTGTTCACTGACAATAGCAATAAACTGATTCTGATTTCTTTGATTCAGAGTTCTAAATCCGATGCACCCAGCGCTCTTTTCTTTCTACAGTTCTCACATCAGCAGTAGGTCTAAATTCCTTCTTTAGATTATTGCTTTGGATTTTTGCTTCACATATTGGATTTGTGCGTCACGTCCTCCGGAGGCTGTGAGACGGTATCAAACTTGTCCGTTTTGTAGGCTAAACATTCAATAGTTGACCTTATGCTGTTCAGACAGCAACTATTAGCTGGCTAGCTTTCATACGTTGGGCGTCCAGTTTACACACAGCTAAGTGATCTGTTTAGTCTGCGGACTTTGATCAAATGCTGTTTATCTGTTCAAATGCTGCTAAACTAGTACTTGAACCAGTGCCTCGTGAATGCTCTCGCTCCAGCTGCTCCACCATTTCTTGATTGTTTTCACCCGTGTTATGAGCTTGTTCATAACCAGCGTCCCCTGAGTGGCTCAGCTCCTGTGGCTTGGCTTGTGATTGCTTCTGCTCCAGCAACACCGCTATGTTTTACTGTTTTGCCGTGTTCCCAGCTGCGTGACCACTCCGTGAGTGCTCTTTGCTCCTGTGACACTGCCAATCTGGGACTACCTTTACTGTTGTTACTGGCTCAGTTTGCGGAGAAGGTAGCTTGTGCGTATTATCCTGCACCTGTGCTCCATTATTCTGGGTATTTGATGTATTCACAGTATTTGTTGGTGACTTGTGAGTGACTTCCTGCTCCTGTGTCCTAGTTTGGAAGTGCTGTACTTGAACCAGTGGCTTGTGAGTGCAAACCTGCCCCCCCATGACCACAACTAAATATGACTCTTAATTCATTCATGTTGCAAGTGTTTCTTCTATCCTCTTTTTTTTTTTTTTTTACTTTACATTATATTTTACCTTTAATTATGCCACATTATATTAAACTTAAGGAGCATTTAGGACCTCAGATAACTAACGTTCTGCAAGATTAGCCTAATATGAAACATTGAAACATGTGATATATATCTGTGGTTCCATTGGTCCAAAGATCTCCATAAATCCCTGCTGGACTGTTTATCATGGAGCCTTTGTTAACAGTGTTTTGACTGTGTAGGTGTCTGCTGGTGGTTCCATCTGGAGGGCACACAGGATGCCCCCTCAGTCACTCCCCTCTTCTTTAAGGTCCCGAGACTCATTAAAGGTTCGATAATGAGGGGACTAATAGAGGCAGACTAATAGAGGCAGAGGGTAGGAAGTCGTCTGACCTGGTAGTGTGGCTCTGTTGTAGCGGGGGTCCGGTATGCCCAAAGCCATCACAGCTTTTCCTGGTCATACTGGGCTACAGTCACTTTATCTGCACTAATGCGCTTCCATTTCCGCAGTGCTATGGTAATATGTTTGCAATCTTTACTGGTGAAAATGTGTGACTGCTACTGCTTCATGTTTTTTGGCAGCCGTGCAGAACGTCCATAAAGCTTGAACAACATTAAAAAGTCAACGAGAGCAAGATGGAATGACCTGATAAACTCTGGTCACTACTGTTAAATACATGGTCTGGTTGTCCTACGGCACGATTAGTTCAGCTGAGTTTTACAATGCGGTCGGCAGGGTAGGGTTTACTTTTGCCCCGTCTGTGTTTTTTTCGAATGAAGCAGAATTAGAATGAGTACCGGTAAGTTTGACGGTGCAACATTTGGTTTCACTTGCAGCTTATATTTGCGTCTGATGTGTTTGTGTTGAAGACAGAGCGGTCAGAAATAGCTCGGGGTCATCAAAGAATCTGAATTATCGCAAAAGCTTTGCACAGTAATACTAGCCGGAGGTTTTTGTTCCCATATCCTCTGGAGCGTTCAGTTACAATGTTGTTAAGTGTGTAAAACTTAAAGTGCATGACAGGTTAGAATACACAATATGTCAACATTGTCTATGGATTGGACATCTGAAACAGGCTCTCACATGCCTGAAAATGAAATGCCTGTTTTAATTGTATTTCCATGCCACTGGCAGACACGACCGCTAGACTGGCAGCGGTTGAGAGTACTATGCCTAAATTGACTCTTGCCTCTAGTCCTGTTAAGGACCGTAAAGGCCATAAGCGTCCTAACACAGAGAGTCATCGACGAGAAGTCGTCATGATCAGGCATTGTCTAACGCTGCACAGGATGGCCAAGAGCAATCTCAGAGGGATGTTAGTGGCTCTGTATTGGCCAGGGAGAATGTGATTCCCCATGCTTCTGCAGCTCCTCAATGGTAAACCGTAGCCTCTCCCTCAGAGGAAGGATCTCTTGTCACAGCTGGGAGGGAGCATATGGCATCCTCAACCAGAGCGCATTCACCTGTACCTGAGGCCACTGAAGGAGCGGACTCTATGTTGACCTCTTATGACCAGGCAGTTGTCCAAACAGTCCTGAATGCTGGCGCCACCTCTACGAGAGCGTTGTATGAATAGATGGACACTGTTGTAGTTGGTGTGGGACCCACACTGTGGATCCAGTTCATTGTGCTGTCCCAGTACTAGTGAACTATCTTCAGACACTATTTGAGAAGGGTCTCTCTGTTTTGACTTTTAAGGTTTATGTTGCTGCCATTTCAGCCTGCCACTCCTTGGTTGATGGTCGTTCCTTAGTGTGCCAGGTTTAAATGGTGCCCTTCGCCTACGGTCTCCAACACAAATGCCTACTTGAGATCTTGAGCTGAGACTTGTGATCTCCATCCTTCAGACTTCTGCCTCCCAAAGTTATATGCCACCACCAGAGGAGTGTCCACCTCCTGGGCTACACTGAAGGGTGTCCCACTGAAGGACATCTGTGCTGCAGCTACGTGGGCTTCCTCCTGTACCTTCACTCACTTTTACAGAGTAAATGTTGCGGCCCCTCCTCCAGTTGCTCCAGTGGTGTTGCTTTGTGACTTTGCTTGGTATTAAGTCATCCAGGTGCAAAGCGCCGCACTCTGGCAGTTTTGCTTTGGATCACTTAAACAGACCGCTATGGTTCACTTCAGAGCCATAGCGGTATTGAAGACAGTATTGAAGTAACTGTATTGAAGACAGTTTCGGACCATACCATATCTGCTCCAAAGTGAACCCGTGGAAACGTGTCTTTTAGTTATTTGAGATTTAACATGTTCAATCTAACATTCAAACTAAATAAAGTGTCAAAAACCTTACAAGTGAATCTGCCTTCTGAATCATAATATCCTGACTTGTGTGTGTGTGTGTGTGACCAGGACTTTGGCGATCTGGCCTCAGACATCAGGCAGATCTTCAGTGGCAGTACGTCTCCAGCTCTGGCCCAGGAGCACCTGACAGACCGCGCCTTCATCCAGACCTGGTTCAGGGTCAAACTGCTGCCCCTGCTGCCGGGCATTGCACCGGAGCTGCTGTCCTGCCTGAGCCAAAAGAACTTCTCCTGCTCCGTCTACCACTCCATGTGAGCCTGGACCTCTGAGTCTGTACACGCTGAATAATGATGAGCCAGTGCAAGTCCTCATCTACAAACCATTAAGTTTACTTCACAAACCGGTTAAAGGGGGCAGAGTAACAATGGTGTAAAATGTGTACAAACCCTTCTATAACTTTTTATTTAAAATAGCTTGTACTTATGTTTGCTGTTTATTAGATTTATTGGCTCTATTTCCATGGTAAAACACATATAGAATATAGGGACATAGGAACAGACTATGAAACTGAAATAATAATAATGCATTGTAAAACATGGGTTACATTTGCCTATGGGCACCAGTAGCAGATGGCCTGTGGCCTGGTGTGGGCACCGGCCCGTTTGCCCTGTTAGCAGTTTTGACTAATTCAAATGTTTTACTGACTTGGCCTCCATTATTCCATGTAGTATTTATTTCTTATTGGTTTTACTTTATTTACTTCAAGGAAAATGTACCTGCAAGTTGAGTTCATAATACATATTTACAAAAAGCATTCCCAAGAGAAAGACAAGTCTTCACAACTTGGTTGTAAATGTAACACAAACCATTAGTTACATTTCATACTTTATGAATGGGAAAACAGTTTGTGGTAGGGTTTACTAAGCGTTTGCTCATGTGCTCATGTGGATAGTGCGCAGTAAAACGAAGCAATACCGAGCAACAAGCAAAATTTGAGGCAAAGAAAATGCAAATCAATTTACCCATCAATTTGGCCTTACAAACACTTAAAAATTGCTCATTTACAGATATAAGATAATAGTGTGCTGCTTTGAGGTCAGGCGAGGCTTATAAAAACACACTTTACCAGCAACACTTTGCCTGGATTCTCCCCTGAATCTCACTAAAATGGAGCAGTTCACAGAAGCTGAAGCTGTCTGTCCCACGTCCTTTTAAAGACCTTAGAGAAGATGGTTCCACTGTTCACCTGTTCCTCTCATCCTGGACGTCTCCATTGCGAAGGCCGTGCGTGTGTCTGTGCTGCCCCGTTATCCCCCTTGAGAAATCTGCTGTTGAGAAGACTTTTGAAATCCTCCTCGACTGTTGCTTTCAGCAGCACTGGTTACTGTTTGCCAGTAGGTTTTCCAGCCCGTCCCTCTGTCACTGCGCTCTGCCGTGTGCCTCAGCTGAGAGCTCTGGGTGAGCGCCGAGGGCATGGCTCTTCTACTGTATATTCTGCATATACGTCCCATAGAGCTCCTGCACCATGTGACTAAATGTGTAAAGGACCCAATTACAGCAGGGAAGAAACACCTCCAAGGAATGGCAACGAGCCTGAAATTTAGCTTTTGGAGTTTATCTTTATTCATTTACAAAACATTAAAAAAACGAATCAGATTAAACATAAACCTGGACTGAGTGTGCTTTTCAAGAGTTTAGATTGTGTAGATTGAGCCCTAAATGTGGACATCTGATTCATTTTCCACCATCTAATATCATCAATAAGTGTTTGTGAAAAATACACTTTATTATAAAACCCTGACAGAAGCTAATTCACTCATGTCAATGTAATAAACACCCGAAATCATTGGTTTAACTTTAGTTTGTGATTTTGTTGAACTGCTAACAATGCAAAGTGTTTCTGTTTCTCTTTAAAGTACTCTCTCTAGGTTAATTAATAGATTCATAATGATTAGAATCACCAATACACATCTTAATAAAGACATTGAATCGCTATGAGACTATTGTGAAATGAAAACCCAAATCAATACAGAAATACGATTGTCTCTTTGTTAATGTGAGTCTTGACACGAATCCACTTCTGTCGATCTGGAGCTTTGTCAGTCTCTGGTTTTCTTCTGCCCTCGATCATTTGTACATCCTGGTGCAAAAAGAATCCACAATCTCTCAAACTCTGATCAAGTTTGATGTCTGCTACCGACGCCGTTAGTTTCAACGCCGTCACCGCAGTGTGGAGATCGGTGGGGCATGCTGGGACAGCGGGACGACAACTGCAGGAGCTCTTTGTAATTAGAATCATTTGTATAGGATTTATGACACTAATAATTGAAACAGTTTCTAATGGTAAATAAGTAACACATGCTAATCTAAAGCTCCCAATGTATCACCTGTCTTAGTCAAATGTGACCCTGTGTACACTATGTGGC
Organism: Chaenogobius annularis; assembly: GCA_015082035.1. Lineage (NCBI taxonomy): Eukaryota > Metazoa > Chordata > Actinopteri > Gobiiformes > Gobiidae > Chaenogobius > Chaenogobius annularis. The sequence continues at coordinate 121,674 of BJKM01001001.1, read as the reverse complement.
TTTTATAACTTGCCTGTAAGGAGAATATCACTTTATTATTGTAACACTGAATATGTTGAATGTGGCGTGCAGTGTGGAGGACCTGAGTGAGCACATGCAGATGATGGAGGCCAGCCCTCAGTCCAGTCAGAACGTCTACGAGAACTTCGTTTGGCCGTTCCTCCTGCTTCACAACTCCACCGGTGAGCACTGCACCGTCTGCACCCTCTGCACCGTCTGCACCGTCTGCACCGTCTGCATCGTCTGCACCGTCTGCACCGTCTGCACACCATACTGTGCCAAACGGCCATTACGTCTTCACGTTTGCATCAATTTAGGACTTAGAACAGCAACATGTGAACAGTAGGGCGTCAAATAATAATGGTTTTAACCACATTTAGAAATATGGGCTTATTGAGTTCATTTTGATCATTTACAGCAATATTTTCTGCAGCAATTTATCCAAATGTGTGTTGGTGTGTTTTAGAGTCTAACGCTTGTGTGTGTTGACTCCAGATGCTCCGTGTATGTCCAACAACAGTGCGCTCTGGCTCCAGAAGAACTTTGGGACCTTCTCACAGTTCGCCTCCATCACAGACTTTTACCAGCTCAACCCACACTTCTCCGGGGTATGCACCTCACGCAAGATTTGTGCAGTTTGGAAAGAAATAAGCACAGTTTGCAAACTAATTTGGCAGTTTGCTAAGTTATTAGTTATGCAGTATCTATAGAGAGCCTTTAAACTGCTATGTCATCAAAATGTTCAAAATGACAGAATGGAGGCAAAATAATCTCAAAACATTTTCAAAGATGAACTGGGATCAGATAAAAATACTAATGGTTTAAACTCTTTATACCAAAAAATAAGCAACAATTAAAAATTCCAGTGTAAAAATAACAGTTGTCTGATGTCTAACCTCAAAATTGTATTTGAGTGTAACAAAAAAAAAAGAAGCAATATATCTATAGATAAAATAAAAAAAATGATTGTATGTGTATTTTGTCCAACATAATCTCAAAATCTGGATTTTGCCTTCATCAAATATGCTGTCTGTCATAATCTCTTTAAATATTAAATAAAATAAACAAATGCAGTAAAATCCCATGTTAAATGGCTCTGATGTCCATTACATACTAAACCAGCTGGATGTTTCATATCTTGTGATATTCTGAGGTTAATCCCACTTTCTCCACTGAAGTCACGGCATGATCACTGAAACATTTAAAGGGTGTATTACATTAACACATTCACAGTGTTCATTTCCAACATATCCACGAGCGTAAATATTTGAGAGAAGATCTGAAACTGCTGAACTAATCCACGAGTCGTGTGCTTTTCCGAACATGTTTGTAGGTTATAAAACAGTGCTTTTGACTGTGATGTGTTGTGTGCTTGTGTCCAGCTGGAGGCGCTCTCTCTCCTCACCCCTGTGCAGGTGGCACAACTGCTGCTCCTGCCCCTGCCCTCTCCTCCAGAGAAAGCCCAGGTGGTGGAGCAGGTCTTTGGCTTCCTCCTCTCAGCTCCACAGGGACACTTCCAGGAGGTGATGCAGGCCGTGCTCAAGCTGGCCCCCGAGGTAAGGAGCACCGTGGAGCTGTGGAGCGCCGTGGAGCTGTGGAGGGCTTTAGGGCACACAAATCACTGCTTAATACTTTAGACATCGACTGTACCTCAGGGATTGTTGAGGGTCGGTTTGGAAAAGGACGTTTTCAAAAGCATTCTACTTTTATGAGAGTGAAATATTTAGAACATAACCTGCTGCATTACTGCGCAGATTTGACTCTACAAAAGATACGAATTCAGTTATGGTCAACTTTACAATTCATTCATTCACCCTCTACCGCTTGTTCCCATTAGGGGTCACAGGTGACTGGAGCCTATCCCAGTGCCCTTGGGCCTTAGGCGGGGTACACCCTGGACAGTGGCCAACTTGTCGCAGGGCTGACATAGAGACACAGACAACCATTCACTCATTCACTAGGGCCAATTTACAGTTGCCAATTCACCTCTCACATGCATGTCTTTGGACGGTGGGAGGAAGCTGGAGAACCCGGAGAGAACCCACAGTGACACGGGGAGGACATGCAGACTCCACCCAGAGAGATCATGTGATGTAATGTTCACCCAGGAATCGAACTCATGATTTCCTTCTTGGGAGGCCAGAGCTCTAACCGCTCTGCCACCGTGCACCCATTTATCCCATTTATATGGGAATTAAACATTCATTCTTGACTGCGTTGGTGGTTTCCCCTCTCACTCTGCCTGACATGATGCATTTAAGTATATCATTATTATTGTTATATGCAAGTTAAACTGCATTTGTAACCCTAACCTAAGTTCACAAATCATATTATAGAAGCACATTTAGAGACTACAGGTGGATTTGTCAACTCAACGACAGCTCTGTCAGACGAGTATTGTATTGGATGAATAGCAATTCAATCTTTTTAGTTTTTAAATGTTTTTTGAGCCGGTGAACAATCTGAACCTGGACATAAATGACACTGTCTTTACAAAGTCCAAGAATTTACATAAAAGTTTTCCAAAAACGTAAAAATAAATTGTTTCAGACTACTGTTTCTTTGGATTTTAGACCTGTTTTGTCCAGACCCTGGAGAATCACCAACATTGTTTTAGGCTGTAACATGTGATAAACTACAGCTAAGGCTAAAAGTCTTTCAAAAGATCTAAATAATGCATAATAATACGTACGTTGTGAGTCAGGACTTTCTTTGATGAAATGTTCTGAATCCTGAGCTCACCACCATGTTCTTTTCAGGTGAACGTGTCTTGTCCTCTCTACACACAAATGTGAGTTCAAAAGTGCAGTATCATTGTTCTGAACATCTCTGTGCTCTCCATAATGAGAGGATTGTGGAGTAAATATCCTATTTCCTGATGTGCAGGTTTCTGAGTCTGTATGGATCCTTCCCTGCAGTGTCCCCGGCTCTGGAGCCTCAGGTCTGGGCTTCTATCGAGGACCTGATGAGCGTCGCACCACAGGGTTTGTATCCATCAGCATTCAGCACCAAGACCACCAAGATTTGTTATTCTCTCTTGGAACTGTTCCGTTTAACTCTGGTCTTTTGGATTCTCCCCGACAGAATGTGTTCCAGAAAACATCACGGTTGGTTTTCCTTTATTCTGGTTGATAATCCACACACAGATTACGGTGGTGCTTCGTTTCTCTGACTCTGGTCTCCTGTTTCTCCGCAGTGCCCGGTCACACAGTTGAACGGTAAGTCCGTTTACTGCAGCGCATTGGCTCAAAACAGGAGATCAGTGGCGGAAAGTAACTAAGTACTAAAGTAAAAGTACTGCACCTGAGTAAATTATGCACTGGATACTTTTTACATTTACTTCATTGCATTTGAGCGCAGGTATCTGTACTTTCTAAAACATTACACTTTTGAACTGGACTGGAAAGTACAAGCATGTTTATGACGACTTCTTTGGACTTGAAATCTACAAAATATATAACCGGGAAATATAAGTTATCGATTCAGTCGCTTTTATTGATTGAAAATAAGAACAATTCTTTATCAAAATCCCTACATTTGACGCTTATGCAAGTTTCAAAATCGGTGTCAAATACCAGGTATTTCAATCCTTTTACTTGAGTAGATAATTTCATACTTTTTTTACTTTTTATACTTTTACTGAAGTAACAAAATTGAGTACTTCCTCCAGCGCTGCATGAGACATTCTGGTGACTGGAGAGGCAGAAAAAACATTGACAAACCCTTTTGATCCACGAGGAAAATAGCCTGTGTTTACGTTCTAGAGTTTGACGAGTATTTTCGGATTTACTGCTTTTAAAAGAAATATCCACAAATGTTTCTCCTTCTCATTATTATTATTATTTGGGATTGTCAAATTAATCTCTTTTTTTTTCTTTTTTTTTATTAAAAGTTGCATTCATGTTCTAGAATGTGATGATGTCATAATCTCAGATGGTTTTGAAAGTGCCTGTTTTAGGCGAAACCTTCTGCTTCTTCGTTCTGCTCGTGGTTCTCCTTCTTCTAACTGGAGGACCATTTTTGTACAAGTGACGCTGACTTGGCCAAACCATACTGAACATGAGCTAATACTGTTCATTTATTACGTCAAAGCAAAGGTGGCAAAGTGATTTATTTGTAGACGCAAGGAAAGTCATCCGCAGCGGTTTGCCACCTTCAGGGAAACTGCTTCTTTTGTTTCTCGTCTAGTGGGATTATTTGGTTTTGTTTTTTACTTTGCTACACAATGTTGGTTACATTCACAACAAAACACACCGTAGGTTTGTGGTTAAAACAATAAAACAAATATTTTCAACCTGCAAAAACCTCACTTACCTTTAAAGCAGAGAGAATTACAACTGCACCTACTAGTACTACTACTACTACTACTACTACTACTACTACGACTACTGCAACTACCACTACCACTACCACTATTACTACTACTACTAAACTACCATAATATTGTGATTTATCTTAATCTTTAATAACTTTGTCATTATTGGATGCAGCAACACAAAACTCATATCAATAATGTCATTACCAAGTATAACCTTTACTTTTCTGACCTAAAACTTCATGAATTCTGTGAATAATCAATGGCTCATGGGGAAAAAAGTGTTGTTTGATGTTCATAATTCCCAAATCATTCCCATAGCAATTTTATTCGCAAATTAGATGCACATTGTAATAATAATAATTCTTAAATCTCGCTTCATTCAGGCTTGTTTGATAAATCATCGCTCGACTCGTTCTGAGCATTTCTGCCCAAATCACGACCATTACAACTGCGTGGCCGCATTAGCATGTCGAAGGAAAGCTAGGTGTGTTTACCTCACCTATGTAAGTCCTTCTGCAGCCAGTAGATGGAGCCTAAAGTCAATTCCTGGCATGGGAAACACCAGTGTTTCGTTTTTTGTACTTAAACATGAGATGCCAAAGTAAAGGTACTCGCGAGCATGTTTAAAGGCCAATAACAATGCCGATAATGCATAATATGTGTTGTTTAATGACTTGAAATACTAACCAAAAAGGGAAAGAGTGCGGTCATCTCAGTGCGGTCATGAATGTGCAGATGTATACTCTTGATAGAACGTAAAGCTGACTGACTGTCTCCATGCTGTTGTTGCAGGCTCGTACGTCTGTGGACAGCTGAGTGGGTAAGTCCGGCCTGTCCCACACACATGCCGCACGCGGGCGAGGCACTGACGAGCCCTTGTGTTCACCCTCCACAGCCCTGACTCCTGGTCCTTCTCCAACATCTCTGCGGACTCTGTGTGTGACTTCCCTCTGGAGAAGTACAGCTGCACACAGGTCAGCACCACTCGCTCGCTTTACACGCCCACGGGACCGGCCTTTGGAGTTTAGTCTGCATATTTGTTAAACTCCTGTACGTCATCTTCAAACTCTAAAAGTAGCATTTGAGTTGACTTGCTATTTAATCTCCACACATTTGTGCAGAATGGTTCTGACGTAATAGACTTGAAAGTGCATGTGACATATGTTCATGTTTTTTTTACTTCATTTGGTGGGATAGTACCTTTTTTTTTTTTTACCTGTGTAGGAAATAGCTTTACACCAGTCAAGTCGCAGTTCGTGAAGATTTTGTTGAAATTTACAGCAAATAACAAAAATGCGTCCCTCTGTCGTCAATACACCAAATTCCATCCAAAATGCAGGGGCAACTTCCACACCATGAACACAGTTTTCTGACAGTTTAAACATGAATTCAGTAATTTAGGTAAAAGAGTGTGTCCATGCCCAACCAGGAAGTGAAATTATAAACATCACTATAAATGTCAAACCAGGGAAAACTGCACATCCATTGTTTTGGCATTTAAGAGCAGAACGAGGGGGAAGTCTCACTGCTAAAATAAGACATCAAGTTATTTCATTTGCGTAAACTGGTCATGTGCACCAACTTTATGTGAAATGTTTTAGTGAAATGAGTAGTTCAAATATCCAGTCTCATTTACATTACTCTGTGGTTAAGTCCTGCTTTACATAAATGTACCGAACTTTCTACTCAAAAGGTGCTTGTTCTGTTTTGTGAATATACTCAAAAAGGCTCTTGACTGCCTCTACTAACATGTCCATGTGTGGCCCTCAGCTGGAGAACTTCACGGCCCCTCACCTGGCCTCCCTCCTGAGCTGTGACCTGGATGGGAACAGCAGTCACTCCTCTGTGCTCTGGAAGCTTCTGCTCACGCGCCTGTCCTCCATCTTAGAGCCGGCTCTGGACCTGCTGGCTGCAACGGTCAGACCTCACTCCACACCCAGCTTTGAGCCCGGGCACTAGGACGCTCCTAGCTCCTTTAGCCAAAAAACCAGATCCCAAATAGTCTGCTGAGTTAGGAAGGAGTAAGGAAAAGGAACCTGATGTTTCCTTTCGTAGCTCCTAGGAAGAATTTGTTTACATTTGTGGAAACTAACCTTAAATCTACATGGCGAATTCACATAAACTCTGCTCTCTGCTCTCTAATTGAAGTTGTTTGAGATCAATATTGCGGTTTATAATGAACAAAATGTAAAATAATGATCTACGTCTGTTGAAAAAAAGCATTATATGTCCCCTTTAAGTCGCTTTGAACCTAAAGAAAGAATAAGGAAAAGTTCAGTGGTGGACACACATCACAGCACATGATCATAACGGTGTGTTTGTGGTGACAGCCCATGGGGAGAGTGAGCACGTCGGCCCCTGAGATCCTGGACGTTCTGGGCGAGATCAGACTGTCCATGCTGACGGACCAGGAGCTCAGGAACTCCAGCCTGGTCCACATGTGGTTCTCCCTCCGCCTTAGAGGGTTCCTCCCACACGCCTCCGGACGGTTCCTGCGCTGTCTGAGCACCCGCAACATCAGCTGCTCCTCCTACCAGCACATGTACGCCTGCAAATATTGATTATACAGACAGTATTAGGATGTCTGGCAGGAGAACTCGAACTGAATCACACTGCCGAATAAGCCTATGTTCCTAACTCTCAGCCTGCAGATCTTCAGCCAGTACTTTGAGGAGATGACTTTACACCAGCAGAAAGTGGTCCTAAAGAACTACATCCTCCACTTCCTCTCCAGTCCCCTCTCAGGTACATAACCACATGTACCATTGGTATATTTTGGTATTTTTTCATCTTATCACTAGGTCACTGATGTCTTGTATATTGTATACAATAGTAGCTGTGACTTTTATGGATGGACCAGCACACTTGGGGTCATCAATATTTAGTGGATAACATTTGCACGCTAAAGTGCAAAAAATGTACATCCAAGGGTCAATCTCAAACCTCGCTCTTCTACCTGGTGGGAAAATGCTTATCCTACTGAGATAACTGCCCTGCCTGGATTACTTGCTGATGGAGTCAATAGGTGTCACATCACTGCCTTATTCATAACACAAACTCTATGTTGGACGGCCTGTATTTCTAAACATGAACAGAGCCTGAGCTACAAACAACGACTTATCTCTAAAAGATGTTTTTTAAGTCAGTTTGTTGAAACTTGGCGCTGCTGTTGCTTCACTTCCTCTGCACATGACTCAGTTAGGGCAGACCTACCAACATCCAAGAGTCCCACACAGTTTATTCAGCGTGGTTTGAGCATAGATCCATGGCTTTGAGGCTGTGTCCTCAAAGCGCATGTGCAGGCAGGGGTCTCCCCACAGGAGGCATAATTTGTATCACCATGCTCAAGTTTAGCTCCAAACTGGTTGGCAGCTGTATATAGGTAAGGGTCAAGCCTGTTCAGGATGACCCCTTCAAGGACCCTGGAGATGCGATGGGACTATACTTACTGTTGAGTTGACCAGCTTTGTCTTACTTGTCCCAGTGACTGAAGACAGACTAGAGGAACTCTGATGCTCTCATGTGACTTTATCTAGACCACATGACTTGAGTTTCTTCAGTTTCGAAAACTGCATGATAAACCTCTTCTGGAGTTCTTGTCCCCCTCATTATTTTTTACAACCCCGATAGTGGCAATATAACTCTTGACACAATTAAACAATTCAATAATAGTATTTCATCCAAAACTGACAGATATTATCTGTGCCAGTTACTTCATCAGAACATCATTCCTGCAGTTGTTCATCATTCTAATGTCTTAATCCCATTGTGCCCGTTGTGGATGAACATGTTGCCGTAAGGGAAGTGCACACTGCAATGTTCTTGTCCTGTCCTCCAGGTCCCGGCTGTGTGTCCGATGAACAGTTCTGAGTGGCTCCGACAGAACCTGGGGCCCTTCTGCTCGGCTCCTGCCTCTCAAACATCTGCTGCAGCTCAAACCCACACCTCACTCACCTGGTGAGTGGACATTCCTCAGTGGTACAGCTGGTCATCAATTTGTTTTTGTTTAAAGATAAATACATTCAATATCCCCTACGAGTCCTGTAGCAGATCATGTACAAATGTCCAATAATGACCAAAGTCAACAAAGATCTCCTTATTTTGTTTGACTAAATGCTTAAAACTAGATTAAGACACAACACCAATAAACCAACTAAAACAACTTATTTTTAGACTGATTGATCTTAACAAAACTGAAATCTGTTTTTGCCAGAAGATTGATTCAGAAAAAATGACTAGTAAATGTGTTGTAAAAATGAACTCCTGTGGGTCTGCGCTTCACTTGTGCATCTGTGACCTTGTCTGTCCACAGCTGGACGTCCTGCCGCTGCTGACCCCGGAGCAGAGCGCAGAGATGCTGGCCCTGCCTCTGCCCCACAGACAATGACACCATCATCAAGACGCTGTTTGACTTCTACACTCAGGGTCCAGCCAAAAAGCACTTGCCCCAGTTCCTCACAGCCCTAATGCGCTCCGGTCCCACAGGTAACAGTGAGGGGAGGGTCTGGGGGGAGTGAGGGGCTCCGTCCCACAGGTAACAGCGAGGGGCGGGGTCTGGGGGACTAAAGGGGAAGAGTGAGGGCGCTTCGTCCCACAAGGTAAACCAGCCGAGGGGGGGGGTCCTGGGGGACTAAAGGGAGAGTGAGGGCTTCGTCCCACAGTAACAGCGAGGGGAGGGTCTGGGGGAGAGTGAGGGGCTTCGTCCCACAGGTAACAGCGAGTGGAGGGGTCTGGGGACTAAAAGGCGAGCGTGAGAGTGGAGAGGACTGGATGCACATGATGTGTGATTGGTCTTCAAACTCCGCAGGCCTTGGCTCTAATCAGAGCAATTCAATCATTGGCCATGAGAGATGGCACATAACCAGATTTAGACAACTCATTTGTAATATGAAATTGCCTCTAAAATTGCAACAACAACAAAAAGTACTGGAACAGTCGGGAAGGCTTTCAAAACACCATGTAGACAGTTTGATTGCAAAAAAGGTTTTAGCGTTTAGTTCAAGTTATCCCAAGCATAATATTTGAATCTGGTGTCATTTTTGTTTTGTGTGAAGGGAAACCTGTCGTGCTCAGCCTACAGAAGTCTGTGAGTGACCGTCCCATCAGTATGTCAGTGTGTGTTTGTGTGGACACAGGATTAAGGGGGTTTGTTTTCACAGGTTTAACAGACTGGACATTGCCACAATCTCCGTTTCCCTGGAAACCGAATCAGTCATCATCAGAACGAAGATTGCCCTGTCACCGCACGTGCCACAGGGTAAAAGCAAAACAGCTCAGATTTGACCCAAACTAACTTGTACTGCTGTTCTGGGATTGTGACTTTTCGCTTCCTTTTTTTCAGGATGTGTCATATACGAGGGAGAGGTAAATTCTTGGTTCAAATGGTCATGTGTCTTCATTCAACTCTGTGGGATAGTCGCTATTTTTGAAAGAAATATCCAAATGTATGATCCTCAAACGTTGAACCTTATTATTATTTGTTTGGGATTGGGTCCACAAACCTGCAATATCAATCTTATGTCTTAAAGTGCTTTCAACTGACAGTCTTTGGAGTTGAATACTGGCACCACGTTCTGATGCTAATGTGCTTTTCTTATCCTGCTCAATTTTAAACCATAGGCTTTCCAAAATTGTGATGTTACTGTACATAAACACAATCCATTACAATCATGACAAGAAATACCAAAAACACATTAGCTATGGCATTCTGCATGTACTATAGAAATACTCTTCTTTTTTTGTCTTACAGTGTTCAGTGACAATTCAGAATGGTAAGTCCTGCTTGTTTCGTGTATATTTTGATAGTACACAGTTTCTGTCTAGTTCAGATACAGACTTGGTTTAGCCCTGGTCTAGTCCAGGTTTTGTCCCATTCTAGTCCCAATTTTGATATGGTTTGTATGCAAGTGTGAATGCAGTAACTTTTCTAGTGTAGGATCTCCTGCCTGCTTGTCCCCATAGCTTTCCTTTATTCAATTACACATTATTATTAATATTATTTCTTTACAATGCTGTGAAAAACATTATAATTTGAGACTTTGGAGGAATACATTCTGTTAAAAGTGTTTTCTTTAAAGATTGAAAGCCTTTTTCTTTTTTTGCCATATTTCATTTAACTAGATGTACATCTGTTATCAAATTGTATTGTCTGTTAAGCTGTTAAATATTTAAAAAAAAGGATTTGCATGTTTATCCATTCTTTTACACCCAAATACTGTATGACAAGTTTGATGTCATGTTTTATATACAGTACATAAGAGACTATGCCAGGCATGTCTTCATACTTAGCTTCAGATTGTAGTAGTCAAACCAAGGCCAGTGGCTGGGTTGAAGTTGTGTATGTTCATTTTAACAATAATGTTTTGTGTTTTTAGAGACGGAGATCTGTGCTGAGGTGAACAGGTGAGCACTCGATGAGACCAGCAGAACTAACTGAGAGAACCTTCAGAGCACACACAAGCAGCAGGACTTTGATCCTGTCTTTTTGTCATTTTCAGTTTTTTTTATGTTGTAGTGTACTTTTATAATCATATATTTTAACCATGAGTGAGGGTTGTTCTGGTCCACAGCACGTCTCTGCAGCTCAGGCTTGACCAGGGAAAGATGAGCGGTCTCTTCTGTGACTTCACTGTGGAACAACTTGCCTGTGCCTCGGTATTTAACACTCATAATATTGATATAGGTCAGCCTAACCTCTCATTCACCACACAGCCCCGCACTCTTTAGCAGACTGTGTAGTTCAGACTCTGCTCACTACTTTTTCTCCTCTCTGTGACTCTGGCCTTAGGTTGACAAAAAAGCTACAAAACTCAGATAAAAATGGATTTCTGCAATAAATCTTGATCCTCATCCGAGTATTTATGAACTCATATAATCATAACAAGTTTTAGCCAGATGGGGTCTAACTTTAAAATATCATTAAAGATTAGTCATCTTTTTGCTGAGATGGGAAACTACCAATCTTTTAATAGCTCAAGCTAAGCAAAGTGGCTAACGTTCGCAACTGTACGTAACGGTCTATTGAAGAGTGGTTTATTTATGATCACGGCTAACGTTAGCGACTTTTACAGCGTAACGGTTTATTTAAGTGGTTTTTTATATCACGGGCTAACGTTAGCGACTTTACAGCGTAAACGGTTTATTTAAGTGGTTTATTTATAATCACGGCTAACGTTAGGCGACTTTACAGCGTAACCGTTTATTTAAGAGTGATTTATATATAATCACGGCTAACGTTAGCGACTTTACAGCGTAACGGTTTATTTAAGTGGTTTTATTTTATAATCACTAACGTTAGCAACTTTACAGCGCAACGGTTTATTTAAGAGTGGTTTATTTATAATCACGGCTAACGTTAGCGACTTTACAGCGTCACGGTTATTTAAGAGTGGTTTATTTATAATCACGGCTAACGTTAGCGACTTTACAGCGCAACGGTTTATTTAAGAGTGGTTTATTTATAATCACGGCTAACGTTAGCGACTTTACAGCGTAACGGGTTTATTTAAGTGGTTTATTTAACGTTACTTTAACTGCTCTTCTGCTTTTATTCAGCCATGTTGTGAAGGCCTGTTGCTCCGTCTTCTGTTGTTTTTTTCACGTCTTGCACGTCATATATTGTGGTCTATACTGAGCCCTAGCGTTCAGCACTGGACATTACTTTGAGTGCACTACTTTTCACCTGATAGACATTTGAACAGCACTAAAAAATGACGTGACCCAGAAATAGTGCTCTGTGTATGGAACAGTGTGGACAATGCTTTTACCTACAGACACATTTTTGTGATACGTTATGTTGAAAGTGTCTGTGTGTCGTCTCAGCTGTCGGCGCTCACCGCAGTAGACCTGGTGGACATCCTGACCTGCAGTCGCCCTCACAACTCCAGCGGCTCCAGACCCTCCTGGAAGCTGCTGCTCAGTAAACTGCCCAACGCTCTGGACCAGGCCCTGGACCTGCTCGCCAACAGGGTCAGTCTGGAATGGGTCGGTTAGGAATGGGTGATATGCCGCTACCAGTGCCAGTATTAGTACACATAGTATAGTGTAATAATATAGTTCACAAATATTGGTTTCAATCAATATAGAAAAATCTGCAGATATTTGACAGTTCATTTGTAATATTCACTTCAACTCACAGTAAGATAGATTTGAGGGTCTTGCTATGGATTTTTAAATCAAAATATTGGTATTGGCAAATATTGGACCATCAATTACTGTCAATAGATGTGAATCAAGACCACTACAGCATAGAGTTGTCAAAAGTATCAAAAATCAGACACTGTTTGATACTGAAACTAGTATCAAAACTAGATACTCTAGTATTGTAAGTATTACAATACTAGAGTATCTAGTTTTGATACTCTAGTATATAAGTATTGGTTGAGTATCATTACAAAACTAAATCACGGAAACAGTTTTACATCTTACAGAACTAGTACCACAGGGTAACTCAAGGAAAGTACTATTATTTGGTGTTGAAAATGAGAATTTTCTGTCCAAAAAAGAGCATTTTTTAAAAATTATCATTGTGGTATCAAAATCGGTATTGAGAATCAAGTATATTCCTGAGTATCGAAATTGCGTTTGAAATGTGAGTATCATGACAACATTACAACTGCAGTAACTAAGTCATTCTGTGCTAGACCCTGGATCCAACACAAGCCGCTCTCCCTTTCATTTTGGACGCCATCCAAGAAATCCGATTGCACAATTTCCCCTTGGGCCAGATCAACCATCCACTGGTCATCGAGTTATGGTTCAACCGAAGGCTCCGCCCCTTCCTGTCGTCTGTGTCCATGGACTTTCTACACTGCCTCACCACCAAGTCTCTAAACTGTTCCACCTACGAGCACATGTAAGCCTGGACCATGTTATGAGGACAGAGATATGTGTGAAGTTCTATTCCTCCACGCCGCACCACGTTGCCAGTCCAACTCTTTTGTTTTGTGCTCTAACCTGTGGCTGTGTTCTGACAGTATTCACATCCTGAGCCTGCACCAGCCAAATATGTCCCTGCCCACACAGATGTACATCTACACACACTTCATCAAGGTCTACCTCACCGGGAACAACACTGTGGGTAAGTATCAGCCATTTAAAGGACACATATTAGACTTTTAACCATGTTCTAACATTGTTCCCTCATCAAAAACATACCTGGAGTTGTATTTAGAGCTTCATTAACGCTTGTTTAATTAATTGTTTTTAGTTCGTCCCCTCCCTTTGTATCGCAAAAAACACATTTCCCGTGTTTGTGACGCTGTTGTGGAAAACTACTTAACGATTATCAAGAAATAAAGTAAAACAATAGAACAGAGTTGTCCTGTCTCAAAAGTGAATTGTTTAATTCAGTGTACAGTCTGAATCAATCTCTCCCTAATCCAAGCATCGTCTGTCCCTCCCTAGTCTCAGTCCCGATTCACCGGCGTTACATTCTTATATAGTTTACCTTCGAGCAGATGGTCACATGACCTGCATCACACGGAAAATTACTCTGTGGACCTGAGACAAAGGTTGGGTACAAGAACGAAGAACAGAGGCAGTTGATTACATTTATATCCTGACCGTCTGACACAATGCCCTGGCCAAAGGCCCATCCTGGACCCCTGCGGTCGTTGATCAAAAGAAACAAAGTACTGGGCGCATAATTATCACTTGTGTGTGAACATTTGGTCAATTCCAGCCCCTCATGTTATTTTCTGCCATAACAACGTGCATACAGTCATGTAAAACGTTTTCAGGCCTCCCAGGGAATCGGTGCATTGTTAACTTGTTGGTCACCAGAACTTTGGACATTTTACACAAATCAATCTACTTCATAGCATATTTTAGCGGCGAGACTTTTCCCTTGTTCTTCATTTAAACCAACGCAGTTCCCGCTGGACTGGAAATGCGATTACAACGGAAGTGCCAATTATGAGGGAAAAGAAAGGAAAGTGGGCGGGGCGGAATAAGGTCAATATGAACCTGAAATTGTATTTTTTTTTTGTGCCAGTGTCGTTGTCATTAAATAGGCCTTCACCGACTAAGACTGTCTTTGTGAATGAAGCCATGCACCGGCACAACAGAGGCTCACTGCACTACAAATATAGGCCAACATGACTAGTGGGCGGGTCAGTCACATGTCTGTCTGAGACTGTGGAGAACTGTTGCTTAATGAAAAATTCTGTAGCGAATGAGGCGTTTCAAGGAGAAGACGCTTGTGTTACTTCAGGTCACTTTGGATCACTTCTATCACCACAGGTCCACGTCACTTGGTGCGCAAGGGATAAGAGTGGAAAGATGGTCAATTTGAATGCGCACGCAACATATTCTTCAGCCAGGCTTTATCGCCAAATGAGCGGTCAGTAGTACGTAGACTTAGTGGAGGGAGGAGAGTAAGGAGGAGAAAGTGGAGGGAGAAGAGAAGGGAGGGTGAAAAGGTCCCGAAGAGCGAAAGAGCGCACTGGCCAAAGCCATGATTCATCCTTAACCAGGGCTAAACGTGAGGAATCGGGCACTCGGAAATGAGCTGCTCCACTGCTCCCACATCACTTGGAACTTCTCCCACCTCCCTGGCAATTCTCTGCACACCACTAAACGGGCTCGCACCACACGTTGAGAAACTTTGATATAGAGCAACAACAAGCCTTAGCGGCTGTGCTTGCTTTAATTAGGCTTCTGACTTTCAAAGTTCCAGCTATTTCATGCCACGTCTCCTTTCTTAAGTTGTCTTTGTAAAATGTATGTTTGACATTGTGAAGCGTGTTCTATTTCTCCAATTTGGCAATAAACTAGTCCATCATGAATCATTCCCCGAGATCCTGGATGCGATGCACATTGTGCACGTGACTGTTTTGTTTTTAGATATCATATTTTGAAATGACATCTGCAGTTTATTCTGCTTTCCTGTGTTTACCCTGCTTAAAACCCTGGAGGCTCCACATTGCTGGTGTAGATTGTCCGACTTGTTACTATGTGTAATTATCTGTGTGTTTTGCTGTAGAACCCACCTGCTCAGCCCACAACAACAGCAGCGCGGCCTGGCTGCGCTCAAACCTGGGAGCCTTCTCTGGGCTGGTGTCCTTCCACGACCTGCTCACTCTGAACCCTGACTTTTCGGCTGTATGTCTCCTCTCACACACACACACAGAAACAGACACATACACATACACACACACACACACACACACCGCCAGAGGAAGTGTTTTGGCACTGAATAATTCCCTTTGTGCATGCTCAGTTTGAGTGTCAATACTATGTGTAGACAGCATTTATCATTGTCTCTATTTAGACAAATTGATTTCATCTAGTGTCCCATGGGGCACTGTCTCATCGAGGAGGGACAGCATGTGTTTTTTTATGTGTCAATATTAGAATTTGCAACAGCTGTTCAGTGTGTTGACTGTTCCGAACAATATTCTGTTAAATGTACATACAATTGAGGGAGTGGGTTCTTTTTCTAGATTGGAGTCGTCACTTTGCTCCGTCAGTCTTTATACTGTTTTAAATCTTTGCTTCTGGATGGATCAGCGAGGTGCTGCATCTGGAGGTGGTCTATGTTCACCAAGTGAATGTGACTGTAATAATGCCTTAGTCATTTCATGTATTTAGTGTTACTGTTGTGTGTTACTATTTAGAGTTGTCTGGATTCATTCAGTGAGTTCTGAGCTCAGGATTCCTCGTGACTACGCCAATATTCAGTCATTCAGTGCTAAAGCACCGCCTCTGGTGGTCAGTAGAGGCGAAATGGAATGAAAGTTACCAATGTAACTACGGTTCTATGAATCCCAGATGACCACCAGAGCTCACCCAGAATCCTTGTGTTTCTGCAAAGATTCTGTAGGAAATAAGTATTGGATGCTGCTTGGATAACTAGCCTCTGATTGGCCGTTCGAGTGTCACAAGTGTGGCGTTGTTGGTATTGATACTCAAACACTCACACGCGCAAAGGGAATCGTTCTTTCATCATTCAAAACTTTAGTTTTCAGTTCATTCATGTGTTGGGCAGAACCACATAAGAAACCAGGGGGCCTCAGCAGCATTCTGATTCATCATCGTCTGACTTCATTCTGAGCTCACACAGCTGTCAGGACAAAAGAATAAAAGAATAATTGCTTTGCCTTGATGTTTCACGGTAAAGCATTGAGCTTATCTATCTCCATGGAGACAAGCAGGTGGCGCCACTCGGCCAAGTTACAAGTCAGATCTGCAGAGAGGCCACCCCTGAAAGCCATTGTGTTTATTATTTTTGAGCATTAAAGGACCTGTACCTTTTTTTGAACCATGAGTCTAACTAAATATAAATATGTTTTAGTTTGAACCATTGGCTCCGCCTACTATAGTGTGGTATCATGACACAGAATAACTGTTTGGATGTGGTCAGGCGTGGTTAAAACTCTCAATAGAAATGCATCTTTTTCACTCTTTTAAGACGTTTCCTGGCAAATTATTTGGATTTCAAGCACAGCTAATTCAAGTGGAGTCACACAGCTGAGTCTTAACAGCTGTGTTGACCTGGCGTTACCTCAGAGAAGTAAACTGATTTTTCTGTAAATGCTAAAATACAGCGGCACATCGCAGTAGCATTTAGCTACTGTTAGCGTTCTTAGATATGTGAATAATTCGTCTCCATGTCTTTGGTACATAATAACATAACATATAGCTCTCCAATCTCCGCCTAGTTTTTGCTTTTTTGTCATTTTTGATAATGCACCATTCAGTCTGGGATAGTCTGGCCGTTTTTTCCATGATTCTGAACAATATGTCTGATTGGACAAAAAAGGTGTCATTTGTTTCTCTATTAGTTAGAGCCAACAAAATGCTTGGTACAATGTATAGAATATACATTGCCTAACCAAAATAAGGTCGCCACCTGGATTCAACTAAGCAAGGTACGAGCCTCATGTTGGATAATTGCTGCAGGTGAGAATCTTTCAGCTTCGACACAGTATTCAACCCCAACTGATGCAGTGAGTGGCTTCTCTTTTCTTAAACAACGATTTGGAAAGACAAATCCCATGGTCATGGAAAAGATTTCAATTTGTTTGAGAAGAGTCAAACCAGAAGCATGAACCAAATATAAGCGTGTGACTTTTTTTCTGTGGTGATTTTTTTTGGTCAGGCAGTGTATATATTAGTTATTTAGCTGTTTTCATCATATAATCCTTGATGTAAAGAGCTTTTATCTAGACTACAATCAATTTCAAGTAACAACATATGTTGTACGTTTAATGCATGGAATGGAACATTACAAGCAAAGCTATAACATCTCCTATTGAAAGAGATAAGCCAGTTTGGTGTGAGTGGGTTTTGAACCTTGTACCTTATACCTTCTGTCTTGGAGTATGGCGCTGTATCCACTGGAGAAATAATAAAAAAAGAATAAGTAATAAAAAAATACACCGATCAAAAATATTCTGATGAGTTTGTGCCTATGCTTTCTCCTCTGCTGCCTCCATGTGTGACCTGTGTGTGCCCCCTCTGTGTGACCTGTGACCCCTTTGTGTAACCTGTGTGTTACCCCTCTGTGTGACCTGTTTGTGACCCCCTTTGTGACCTCTGTGTGACCCTCAGATGGACACCCTGCCCCTCCTCACCGTGCGGCAGTTGGCAGAGTTCAGCTCCACTCCGGGACAGCTCTCCTCTCCTGCTCAGGTCACCATGGTGATGCACCACGTGCCAGACCATCTCCTCACAGCTTTCTTTGACAACTACTCGCCTATAATAAGGGTAAGCCCATTCTCACGGATCAGGTGTGCGCATTCCATCAATCACAATCTATCTGGGGCTCGATCCCAAAGCCCTGTCAATGTCTGGTGTAAAAGTGACAGTGGATAAACACCAATCACTGGCTATTAAGTGCAAGTGCAGTTGTTGTTTTTGGCCGCTTCCCTGCGTGTTTGAATGAAGCAGCGGGACCACACAGCTGTCATCTTCCCAGAGCGCACAGGGGCCAAGACAATGGTGCAGGAGCCGCTCGGCGCGATGCAACGGCACAAGGGCCGCTCTGGACTCAGTGGACACTTGGCGCGAGGCCATTTGCTTGTAGGAGGAAAGAGAGGCGCGTAATCCTGTGTAATCCTGTCTGTTCGTGCTGGTTTTGTCTTTCTCATATCAGGTTTTTGTTTTTTTAAGGATTTTTGGCCCGTAGGTTTTATTGGACAGAAAAGGTGAGCATGAAAGGGGCATGACAGAAGGGAGGACTTGCAGTAAAAGGTCAGAGTCGAGAATCGAACTCACGATACTGCGGCCGGCTGCACATAGAGCCTGGCATAAGTGCTGTGCCTTAACCACTTAACCACTGGGCAGCACCCAAATCAGTTTGTTTTTTACATGAGCCCAAGGAAAGCTGACTTTCTCAAAGACTTAAGGCCCTCCCCTGTTACCATGGAGCTTGTATCACTAATAACTGATAGCTATAATGGCAGAACTACAAATGAGGTTCATTTATTTGGCTGTGGCCACTAGAGATAAGGCCGATATGCTCTGTATCAATACAAACATGGCTGCGCACAGGAATCTAAAAGTAGCTCGTGAGCTGAAAAAGTGTAGGTTCCACCCATTGTCACTAGCAGAAGAATCACACAATAATCACATTGTTGACCGACCTTTTTCTCATAAATATTCATTTAAGTATTGCTGCCCGGTGGTCGAGTGCACATGCACCACATGTATGCCAGGCTCCAAGTGCAGTATTGTGAGTTCAAATCCCGACCCTTGACAATTTACTGCATGTCCTCCCCTCTCATTCCCCATTTCACCCTGTCCTATCTCCTGTCTAATATAGCCTGCGGGCAACAAAATCTAAAAAAAACAACAACAACAAACAAACAAACATGAATTTAAGTAATAATTGAAATATTGCAAACATATTCCAGATAACACCATGATGGCTCTGTTATTTCCTTCTGACAGGAGAGCCCGGTCCCCACACCTGTCCGCTCAGCAATGTTACAGGTGGTGTTTGACAGGGCCAACCTGTCACAGCCCTCTGTCCCCGACTCTGTCCTAAGGCACTGGCTCTCGCTGCTGAGTCCCATGCTGGTGGATCTGTCCCCTGCACACGTGGGGCCTTTTTTCAGCATCCTGTCAGGGAGAAACTGCACTATCGAGCAGCGCGGGTCAGTCACACACAAAGGAATCACAATCGATTTTGTTCACTTTCTTTTTATTTTCACATTTCATTCTTTCCAAACATGTGATTTTGTGGTCCTCCATTCTGAAGTACATATATTTTCACAGTCAAAACAAAATTACCCTATTACCCCATATATTTTTTCATATATTAAGTAGATCCAATTCAATTCAGTTTATTTTGTAACACCCAAAATCACAACAGCAGTGGGCTCGAGGGGCTACAGTGGAAAAAAAAGAATAAAAACAGAATAAGCAGTGTTCATAGGGACTTGGTAATGTCCCACAATCCCGTGTCCTTAGACAGAGGTCTCAAGCTCCCCTGTCCTTAGACCCTACTTCTCGGCCAGGAAAAACTACCAAACCTCTTTGGGAAAAAGTAGAAAACCTGGAGAAGTTCCACAGTGAAGGAGAGATCCGACTCCCTCAGACGGACAGGCGGACGCCCAGTAGAATGGCTTTCCAACAGTTAATATATTATTCCCCTTAAAGGAAGGTTATAATGGTCATTTCTTTATTTAATTTCTTGGTTGTAATTACTCCATATTTGTAAATGCCTATAAAAGTCCTGTTTCTCCAAGCCAAAGCTTTTGATTTGGTTTTCAGTCACAATCTGGTAGAAAACTTTTAATGATCGCTTTTGTTGTCCAGACCTTAAATCTCCGATCTGTGCTGTTAGGTGCAAAACTCTGATCATAAGGCAACCAGGTTAAGATTTTAATATCTTTGTTTAGTTTGTATGTTTTGTTAGCTCCTTCCATGCTGTGAGTACAGATTTTACCCAGGGATTCCCAACCTCCTCCAAATTGCACAGGAACCCCCGGCACGACATTAATCTCAATATTTTTCCATTGGGCTTCATATTCTGGGTCACACCAGCACAGCAAGGCTCTGATTTGAGATGAAATAAAGTATTTTTTCAGACAAACTCCTATCCCAACCTCCTTTTTTTTAAAATCGGATGCAAAGTTTTTTTGGGGAAAGCCTTATTTAACCTTTATTCAACCAGGAAAAGACTTATTAAGATCTCTTTTTTAAGAGGCCACAAATGTTACAAATTCAGTTTCACATTTCAACCACACAATATCTGCAGTTCTAACTAGTTGATTTTAGCTGTCTTATTCCTGCTTTTGTTTTGGAGATGGTGAATATTCAGTGTTTTCAGTGTACCCATTCTTACCAAACATGTATCTTGTTTTTGTCATTAACAATAAATCAACAATACAATTATTTTCAGTAAAATCATCATTCATTTGAACATGTTTACTTCATGTATACCTCACATATGGTTATTTATTTATTTATTGACCTTTACTTAACCAGGAAAGTCCCACTGAGATGTAGCATCTCTTTTTCAGGGGAGTGCTGGCCCCAGAGGGGAGGAGCCTATTGTACATGCTTTTAGTATAAAATGTGAAATAAAAATGGTACATACCATTCCTTTAAACCACCGCCTGCAGAGGCTTCCAATACAGAAAGGGATTATAAACTTGGATTTAATATGTTTCAGAGTGGAAGACCTGAACTCTACCATCTCCACCCTGAGTGAGGAGACCCAGAGGGACATCCAACACCACATCATGCTCGGCCTCAAAGGTAACACCACACAGATCGAAAGACAGAACTTTCCTCTGGTTTCACCTAATCCTAAAAGCAATGTTGTGGATTTTGGATTCGCCATTATATGCCTTTTGCTTGCACAATGGTATTGTAGGAACGCCCACGAACTTGCCCACTAACTTACCCCCTAACACTTTGAGGGAAGGAGTCTGTTCATTTTAATGTAGACGAGCTGCTCTGTCTCCCACTGTTCAACGACTACAAGAGCAAACACTCTAGGACAGTCCTTCTCAAATAGTGGGGCGTGCACCCCTGGGGCTGCGCAGTGCGATGCGTGGGGGAGCGCGTGTGACCCCATTTTGAATTTTCTTCTTCTCATATTGAAAGTAAAATGGTATAGAATAAAGTGTAATTGGCAGTGGCGCTGTCATGGTCAGACTGAGGTGGGCGTATGGTTTATGCACACACAGCCCAGAGCAGGTGATATGAAGTGCACTGACCAGACCCTCAAGAGACACCATAGAAACATATTTAACAGGGATGAAAAGAAAGGCGGAGAGAGACCAAGATAATGAGACAAACAAAAGTCACTTCAAGTCGATCAAAATTATTCTTTGTTGTAAGTTGATCTATATTTCTTTCTTTTTCTGTTTTCTTTAATATTCATAAGGATACAGTGTTAGAAAGAGCTGTACTTATAACAATTTTATAGACAAATGATACTACAGTGGGCGTATAAAAAACATTTTATTTCTCCCCATTTTGTCATGTGCGGGGTTTATACACCCACCGTATTTATAGTTGCGGCGGAGAGTAGGGCGCATAATGTTTTTCTCTTCCTAGGGGGGGCGTAACAGAAAATAATTGAGAAGTACTGCTCTAGGAGTTTTGCAGGATGGTGGTGTCAAACTGCCCAAATTTGCAAATATATTAAAAGAATGCTGATGGTAGCTGCGGGCTAAATGCTACCGTGATGCTAGCGCCGCCTGCTGTATTTTAACATCAAGAGAATAACTGTTTATTTTAATGAGGTAATGCCATGTCAACAACCTCCTTTAAAGGTTGCTGGATCCAATTTTCAAGGCCTTTTTATTTGATTTGGTAACTGGTAGCCCTCGACCAACTTGGTGCTCTTGAAGTAGCCCTCAGCCCCAAAGGGGTTGGTGACCCTTGGTTTAGACCATTCTCAACCCTTGTCACTGATTCCATGACTTGCACGTGACGTTCACGGGGGGCAAAGAGAATGAGAGCACAGCTACAACAGTGTCTGCTCAGCTGACACAGGTCGCTTCTTCTCCTGGAACTCATCTTGTCTGATCCTGGAAAGTGCCACTGTTGATAGAAGAGGCTGGGCCCGTGACGCCGTGTCCAGTATCTCCTCTGCGAATTCTCATTGGTCGCTGGGAGCCGTGTTGGCAGAAGTCAGATTTATTAATTATAACAAAATCAGATTTATTACATGTTTAAATGCCTAGTCATGCACTTGATTCAGGTGCACCTACAGTTGTAGCAGCTCCACATGACGAGACTGAAGCAGCTGCAACTGTCTTCAACTAGAGATGACTGGGACGGACTCGGGACCACTGAAAATCAGAGGAAAATCAGGCTAAAATTGCACCCTCAGCTTTCAATGAGAGAAACAGCTGTTTAATTTAGCATAGCTTTTTGCCACCCAGTACAAGAAGAATGTCGGTGTAATCCCTCATTCGTCCAGGAGTGTTCCATTGTAGAAAAAGATCCAGTTGTAGTCATCTGGACTCTGTTTTAGAAAAATAAAACGTTTCAACTCTCATCCAAGAGTCATTCTCAATCTTTGAAAGTTCTCAGACTTGTTTCACAGATTGAGAATGACTCTTGATATTGACCCATGATATTGAGCTTTCAGGACAAACTCCATCAAAGTCTGAACCATTTTGGCTCCTCCTCCTTTAGAGCTCAGCCAGTATTAGGATGTGGTCAGTCTCTTGATGTTATAATGTTCCTTTTCAGGCCCTGTACCCTTACGTTGCTATGGAGAACACTACAACTACAGCTTCTACCAATTTTTGGAGCGTGCTTTCATGGGCTTCCAGTTCCCCAACTTGACCTCCTTCCTGTCCCTGATGCCCAGAAACCAGATGCCCCAGGTTTGTGCTCACCAGGGGCCCAACACTGCCTATACCTGACCCCTCACAATATTGACTAGATCCACACTTTAATATTTAACTGTGGTTTTAAAAGTGATTTTACAACTTTTCCACATTTTGTCACATCGCAACCACAAACGTAATATTATTAGTATTATTTTTTTGTACTAAAAGTGCAGCGTGCAGAAGTATTCTCTCCTCACCAATTCAATTCAATTTCAATTCAATTTATTTTTGAAATGCCCAAAATCACAACAGTAGTTGCCTCGAGGGGCTACAGTGGAAAACAAAAATAAACAATGTTCATAGGGACTTGGAAATGTCCCAGCGTCCTGTGTCCTTAGACAGATGTCCCAAGCTCCCCTGTCCTTAGACGCTCCTTCTCAGCCAGGAAAAACCACCAAACCTCTTTGGGAAAAAGTGGAAACCTGTAGAAGTTCCACAGTGAAGGAGAGATCCGACTCCCTCGGACGGACAGGCGGACGCGCCTACATTTGCAGATACACGGTGGAGCTAGACCCACTCAGGAGGAGAACCAATTCTTCGAGGCTGATGAAGAACCGTTCATATGGAGGAGAGACCGTTCCTCCAGGCAGACAGTTTCTCCAGGCAGATGAGGAGCATCTGGATCCACAAGTCATCGATGTGCCTGCTCCACTCCCGTCGGGGAAGTGGGAGAAAAAGGAAAAGCGATGAACAAATTGCAAGTGAAATTAAATATTAAATATTGTTTGATAGAAAAGTAGTAGGAAACAGAGGATAGTGCTCAAGCTGCCATACTTCCCCCAGTATAGTTGCTCCGAGGGCAGCACAGCTGGGAACTATAGGTTTTTTATTTCTGTTCCTAACTGGCCTGACCATAAGCCATTTCAAAGAGGAACGTTTTAAGCCTGGTCTTAAATGAAGAGACTGTGTCGGCCTCTTTAACATGGACAGGAAGCCGATTCCACAACACAGGAGCTTGGTAGCTAAACGCTCTACCTCCTACTGTGCTTTTAGAGACTCTTGGGACCACCAGAAGTCCAGCAAATGCATGGAATGGAACATTACAAGCAAAGCTATAACATCTCCTATTGAAACAGTTTAGCCAGTTTGGTGTGAGTGGGTTTTGAATTCACTTTATTTATGTAATGCCCGAAATTACAACAGCACTTTCCTCGAAGGGCAACAGGGAAAAACAGATTACACAAAACCACACAGAGTTTTGCTTTCAGGCCAAAAAGTAAATTTGGGTCGGATCAGACCAGAGCACCTTCTTCCACATGTTTGTGTGTCCCTCACATGGCTTCTGACAAACTGCAAACAGGACTTCTTACGGCTGTTTTTCAACAATGGCTTCTTCTTGCCGCTCTTCCATAAAGGCCAGATTTGTGTCGTACATGCTTAATAGTTGTCCTGTGGACAGATTCCCTGTCCACCTGAGCTGTTGATCTCTGCTGCTCCTCCAGAGTTCCCATGGGCCTCCTGGCTGCATCTCTGATCGGTGCTCTCCTTGTTCAGATGTAAGTTTTGGTGGACGACCATGTCTTGGTAGGTTTGTGCTTGGGCCAGACTCTTGAACAGTGCTCCGTGAGATGTTCAGAGCTTGGAAAATCTTTTTATAACCTAACCTTGCTTTAAACTTCTCCACAACTTTATCCCTGACCTGTCTGCTGTGTTCCTTGGACTTCATGATGCTGTTTGCCCCCCATCCTTCTCTTAAACTTCTGTGGCCTTCACAAAACAGCTGCATTTATCCTGAGACGAGATTACACACAGGAGGATTTAATCATTAGGTCAACATTCAATCTTTCAACAATCATCAGGGAACTTCTGACAGCAACTGGTGGCACTCTGGCTGAATACTTTTGCACCTTGCACTTTTCAGTTTTTTTATGCCAATGGTTTTGTACAGTGTACATATTCCAGTCCGGCTGATTTTCCCTAAACTGCCTGACTACTACAGGTGGGTGGCACATGTACAGGCCTAGCAGTGTTTATTGAACAGTCTGACAGTAGATGGAGCTCAAACTCAGTTCCTGATGTGGGAAACGCCTGACTGATTAAAAGTAACGTGTATTTTTCTGCATTCAATCTTATTTCATTCTAAAACTCGAGATGCCAGGGCTGAAGTCACTGTATGAAAGTTCTTGTAGGTGACTGTAGCTGATGTGCTGTGTTTTGATGGTGTTCCCAGCTGCTGAACTCCATGCCAGCCTCAGACCTGGGGCAGCTGCTGTGGAGGCCTGCTGTTGTGGACAGTGAAGCGGCGTTGTGTCAGATCTACAGCAGCTTCACAGCCACGCCCATGTTCCTGTGGAGTGTGAGTGCACTGGACCACACGTGCAGAATAGCATTTGAAAGACACTACACAGCGTATAGACCCTTTATAATTTGCAAACAAAAACCTTCAAAAATTCAGAATGGAGGCAAAAGGGAAGTGGAACAATGCGACTTCAATGCAACCTCAGAATATCACAAAATATAAAAAATCCAGGTGGTTATGTCAAAGTAAAATCACTTTTATATATACATATATATTACACATTCTATCACAAATGTTTTTATCCTTTGTAATAGAAAAGCAAACTAATGGACATTTATACACTGGAAATACAAAAATTTTGCTTTTTTTCTGTTCTAAAGACAGTTAATCATTGAAAATATATTATGCTCTACTTTATTTTACTTCCTGTTGCCTACAATTTGGAATTTTTATCTTTCTAATTGTAAAGAGTCTATACTTTTTTAAAATCATTTTGCATTTCTCCAGAATAACAATAGCGATATGATCTATTTCCTGATGCATGTAGGAGCCCCTCCCCCCTGACGTCCAACAGCTCACTCTGCGCTGTGTGTGGCCCCGGGCCCTCAGCTCGGCCTCGCCCTCTGAAGCCAACATGTGGTTTGACCAGAGCCTCCAAAGCTACATGTGCCTCCTGACCAAGAAAGACCTCAGTCCCAGCGTCACCTCCAACTCCTCCTGCGCCGCCTTCCAAAAACTGTACACTTTGACGCTCACATACAGTATATCCACGTGTTATGTAGTGGTGGAAAGTAACAAAGTACTAAAGTAAAAGTACTGTACTTAAGTCAAACATTCTAGCGATCTGTAGTACTTTACCACAGTACATTTTATTGTACTGTGGATACATTTGACTACATTTGAGAGCAGGTATCTATACTTTCTCTTCCACAACATTGAAAAGTTGTTATTTTTAGTACATTCATGGAGACATATTGACTGAAGGTTTAGAGTTCAAAGCTTTGAACAGACTAAATATATACATAAAATTCACTAGAAAAATTAGGAAATTGATTTGAATTGCTACTGTTGACCAAATGTCAACACCATTCTTTATCAAAATCATCCCGTACACTTTAACAGTTGTGAAAATCTGTGCGAAAGAAACAGGTTCTTACAAAAAAGACTTTAAGTACGGTAGATTTTCTTTGTGATACTTTTCCTTAGTTTTTTCCCTCATATATCTATAGTTTTACTTAAGTAGCAGTACTTTTTCCACCACTGTGGTCATGAATATGTCATATGACCCTGTTCTCTGTGGCTTCAGGGTGTCAGTCACGGGACAGAACAATTGCACTGGGACAGACTACCACAGAAGAGACATCTTCAACAGCATCCGAGCGTTCCTTACTTCAGGTCCGTGCACAAATGACAAATCTCCAGAATACAGCATTTCAACGTTATTAACAGAAGGCATTATAAAGGCTCATTTCTGCTCTACGTTTCTGTTCGTCCTCTGCGTTGTTCTGCAAGCTTAAGCGCAACTGAATCAAAAGTCAATCAGACCAAAAAATAAGGCTGCAATTTTTTATGTACCATAATTGACTCTATAAACCACAAACTATCCTGTCTTATTCCGCATGAAAACAGCTGTTGTTTAGATCTGTATGTTCTGAAATGTTTGTCTTTAATCTTTGAACAGAATCCAATTATTAAACCCAAATCACACATTTAATCGCAATCACAATTTTTGTCAGAAAAATCATTTGATAGATTTTGATGTGGTAACCAATGGCGACGGTCATGAACACAGCTCAAACGAAATGTATTACAGAACAAGCCGCTAGACTCAACGCCATTTTCACCTAATTCTCCAACAAATGGGCTGTTCAGCCTCTCGTGGGCACCTCCTGCAGGAATGAGCCTTAACATGTATCTGCCCTTTAAACGTTGGAACAAATACACTCTGAATTTTATCTACAGATATACTACACACTTTACAAAAAATATTCTATTTGTGAAGATCAAATAAATTTTTTTTTGCCAGAAAGTCGTATTTTGTCCATCCTCTGCTATAAAAAAGCAAGCTAACTCTCATGTGCAAAGTGTTGCTTATTTTTTTTTGTAAAAACTTAAAAATCAATAGTTTTATATCTCATGTCAGTTAATTGTTGAAAATAACTGGAATTTCGAACATTCTGATGATAGAACACTTGAAAGAATCCTTGACAGTACACAAACAGCCTTACTTAGTGTGATCACCAAGTTGTTTAATGTGGTGGGAATGACTGAGCAAATGAATAAATAATAACTACAACCTTGTAAGATTTTCACTTTTTATAAAACCATAATGCACAAAGTTTGGAATAGCAATAATTGTTGAGTATATTCACAAAATGACCGACAGGCTTATGAATGTGACTGCGGTAGATACTGCTAAAGTAATCCCAGCTGATGTTGTCTGTTGTGTGCGTAGCTTCTGCTCCCAGATGTTACAACTCCAGTGTCCCAAATCTGAACTCCACGGCCTGGTTCGCTCAGTACATCGGCCCCTTCTTCAGCTTCATGACTCTGGAAGACCTGAACATGTTTGGCTCAGCAGAGGTAGCACACACTCATGACTTATGTAACAGGGTTGGACTCTTCTTTTGGCTCTGTATGTTTATTCTTTTCAAACCTCCCTGTTTCTAGAACTCAAAATTCAATTGTATATGGTTCTCCTGGTATTTATTCATTTTTCTTGGCATTCTTCTCCTCTAATCAATATGACTACTAAGCACAAAGTACAATAACATGGCTACAAAAAACAAAATTGTCCAGTGAGACTAAAAGAGTTCTAAACCTAAATTCTGCTTGCTGCATTTGGTTTGTGTCAAAGTTTAACTCATCAAAAAAATTATTTAAAAAACGCGTTAATCATGAATTAACATGGATTAATCACATGGTCTGTTTAGACCAAACTCACTTTAAAGTATGTAGTGAAATCTGAAAGAAGGAGGAAGTACAGGAGCAGTGTTGATATCACACAGTTAACTGCACATTGGTTACACCCACTCATTCAACAAAAAAATATAAGTCTACGCTCATTTTAACCATTTGGGCGTTTAAGTCATGTATTTAGATTTGTGAAACCATTACATTATTGAAATGATTGAATTCCTTAAGAAAATGGGCCCAAAAATTAATAAGAGTATTCGTCTTACAAATTATTTTGACACATTTTTGAATGAATTGACAGCACTAGTAAATGCCAAATGGTATTAAAACATCTTGTGTATGGTCTTGTGTCCAGGAGCTGAAGGTGTTCACGGTAAACCATGAGAACATAGCTCTCCTGAACCACTCGGCTCTGCCTCAGAACCTCACCAACTACTACACTGAGCTGGTGTACCTGCAGGACAGCAACTTCAACCCACTGCTGTGAGTGTCTGCTGTGTGCCCCTGTGTTTCATCTGAGAGAAGCTCTAACCCCGCCCTCTTTCCCACAGCCTGCCCCTCATGTGTCGCTGTGTGGCTCCTGGCCCCGCCTTCACCCAGCTCAACCAAATCCAGAGCATAATAGTCCTCCACAACCTGACCACGCTATGCACTGACCTGGACCCACAGGTAACACAACCTGGGCCACAGGTAACACAACCTGAGACGGATAAAACAACCTGAGCCACAGGTAACACAACCTGGGCCACAGGTAACACAACCTGAGACGGATAAAACAACCTGAGCCACAGGTAACACAACGCTGAGCCACAGGTAACACAACCTGAGCTATAGGTAACAAACACAACCTGAGCCACGGGTAACACAACCTGAGCTATAGGTAAACAACCTGGGCCACAGGTAACACAACCTGGGCCACAGGTAACACAACTGAGCCACAGGTAACACAACCTGAGCCACAGGTAACACAACCTGAGCCACAGGTAACACAACCTGAGCCACAGGTAACACAACCTGAGCTATAGGTAACACAACCTGAGCTATAGGTAACAACAACCTGAGCTATAGGTAACACAACCTGGGCCACAGGTAACACAACCTGAGCCACGGGTAACACAACCTGAGCTATAAGGTAACACAACCTGGCCACAGTAACACAACCTGAGCAATAGGTAACACAACCTGAGCACGGGTAACACAACCTGAGCCACAGGTAACACAACCTGAGCCACAGGTAACACAACCTGAGCCAGGGTAACACAACCTGAGCCAAGCACGGGTAACACAACCTGAGCCACGGGTAACACAACCTGAGCCACGGGTAACAACAACCTGAGCCACAGGTAACACAACCTGAGCCACGGGTAACACAACCTGAGCCAGCTACTAGAACACACACACACACACACACACACACACACAACAAACTAATTTCTCTAGCCCACTTTGAAGAATATAAATTAAAATGGCTTTACATTATGGAATAACAATTCTCAAACTTTTCTCATGTTTTGTGCTTCCATTTTGCAGGTGTCGGCAGCTCTGTCAGGGAACTTTGGAGGCGACGTTGATGCCACCACCATGGAGATTCTTGGGCAGGAGAACACAGGCATGTCCACTGGGCAGATCAAGGCTATCCCAGCCAAAGAGCTGGTGGAGGCCCTGAGCACGCTCAGCAGTGTGTCCGGCTGGAACTCAGGCCAGGCCCAAGCCATCATTCCGTTCCATGATGTCTTCTGGGGTCATGAAGGTACAGCACAGCCACACAAATGTACATGGTTTTCCACCACTGTGGGGAATTCAGGGCCTTTGATTAATAGTAATGGTTTTCTTTCTTTATTCTTTTAATTTCCATAATGTAATTTCTCAAACATGTTCCTTTTTATGACTTAAATCTGGGGTACCTGGTTTTCAAGCCATTCCTAGCTCTCACAAACCGTGTGTGCACAGCTATAGAGCAGCTTTTTCAGCAGGGTGGACCACCCTCACAGCCAACACGCTCTCCTCCCAAAGTCTTATATAGCTATGCACGCAGCTCTTGAACCGACTGGTGCAGCTAAAGAGGAATATGTGTTATACTGATTTTACATATGGGTGTTTGGGGTCAATTCACATGCAGAAGACCTCTCCTCCTAACTATCCTCAGTATTCATGAGAGAAGTAGTGTGTGAAACTTGCTCTCCACTTGCAGTAGACTGGATGAACCGTGTGCTCTCTGTTCTCTCTTAGTTCAACACCAGCTCGTCTCTCCTGATGCTGGGCACTCTGCTGGTGGGTCTCCCCTCCTCTGTGATCGGCGGCATCAACAGCGCCAGCCTCCTGACCACCAGCAAGAACCAGGCCTTCCTCCAGAACATGATGTCTGCCTCCACGGTCACCCAGGAGGCCTTCGTCCTACAGGTACTACACTTTGGTTCCATCTACTCCAAACTCTTTCTTAAGAAAATAAATATATGTAAACAAAGTGCAGAGCGTAATCCAAATATTATAGCTGTAGAGCTGGGGGATATGGCAAAAAAATGTGCGCAGTTTCATTTTTTTGAAGTCCAACATTTCCTCCACGTACAACAAAATATCGTGTCGTTAGCTGTTTCTACACAGAATAAGATCTGTACAAACTTCTTTTTTGTCAATACCATTTACCAAAACATGAATTGTAAATCTAATTGCAATACTGTAATGTTTTTTACTTTCTTATTAAAAACAAACAAATATGGTTTTCAATACTAATTTCATGATCATAACCATGAGAACCATACAAATCTGACCTCTACAACAAACCACATGCATTTCTGACCAATCACTGATAACAGTTGGAACTCAATTTGATTAAACTGTGACTGCAACTCTCATGACAAATGTTGCTCTTGTTCAGATTTGCCGTGTATGAAAAAGAAATTGCCGGTGTATATATTGATCTGGTCCAGGAGCATAAAACATGCTAAGCTAAACTTTTTTGTGGTTTGTCAGCTGATCGCAGTGAACAGCAGCAGTGTGGCCATTATGGAGAACGTCCCAGATGAGATGGCCGGTCACATCCCCAGGGAGCTGCTGGTCACCATGACCAGCAGCTCCACCGTCCTGAAGGAGGTCAACAAGAAGAAGTGGAAGCACCAGCAGGTAACACACGCAACAGCAGAACTCACGCAACCAAATGTCAGGATGTGGTGCGTGAGTTCAACCTTCTATTAGTTGTGTCAAGGCTATTCATGAAGGCCTACACAGTGTTTTTGTTGCCTGATTATGTTTCAACAATAATAGAAACCTGTTTAATGCTGACAAAATATTACTAAATATTACTAAATTATAATAGGTAGATATTTGGGCTTTGCTGAATCTAAAAGTAGCTGGAAAAGTGTGGGCACCCCTGATCTAAAGTCAAAGTAATGTAACAGAAACAGATAAAAAGTGCTTTACATTCAAATTTTGAATTTTTTTTGGAGAATATATTGGATGGAAATTTTATTTTAAATAGCTTTCTAACCAGATAAATTTGAAATATGGTAAGGGAATGCTTCTAGATAGTGAATATACAGATACAGAATAGTTTATTCTTTTTAACATTTTGGTTTAATAATGCCGCTGTCTTTGTTATAAAAGCTCTTTTCATTTGTGTTTAAAAGTCAGTGTAGTCCAGATCACCATTCCAATCATCAAAATGTGACACAATTAGTCCATTAACCATATCAGCTCTGGTAACAGAATAATCTTGACATCCCTAGCCAAGTTACAGGTCAGATCTGTGAGGAGGTGAGCCCAATCACAGTAAATTAGCAATAAAGACAGCTGTAGTTGAATAAATGCGATGGAAATTCCAAAGTCTCGAATCACTTTCAAATGGAATTCAAATGGAATATTTCTCTCTCATGGCATACTGTGTTTTGCCCTGTAGGTGGAGCTGTTCTTCAGTGCTGTGGCTGAGGAGCGTTCCACTGTTGCCCTGGGCGGCACAAATAAGTATGTCTTTGTCTCAGTGTTGGAAGAAGTACTCAGTTTTGATACTTACTTTTGTAACATGTATAGATATATGTGCGAGTAAAAATCTACTCAAGTAAAATTCTTGATGTATCTGTTTGAAAATGTACTTAAAGAGTAAAAAAATATTCACACAGAACTGTCAGAATTGTGCTGATACTGAAATGCATTTGTTTCTGTCCCTTCTGTCCCTTCTGTCCCTTCTGTCCCTTCTGTCCCTTCTGTCCCTTCTGTTCCTTCTGTCCCTTCTGTTCCTTCTGTCCCTTCTGTCCCTTCTGTCCCTTCTGTCCTAACCCCGTCGCTCCTGTCTCCTGCCCAGCCTGTCCTCTTCAGTGCTTCAGGGCTTCACCTGCACGAGCGTCAGAACCTTCCAGAAGACTCACATCAACAAGCTGATCAAAGCGTGCCGCAGGAAGGGAAAGGACAGGGTCAAGCTGATCGAGTCCCAGGTCAGGAGTCTTCTCGGCCGTCAACACACAGGGGCCCAAATGGACAGAAAGTACTGAGAATAACATAAATAGGACCAGTTTATTCTCCTTACTTTTGTGACAGTCTCAGTCTATTCAGAATGTTCAAAACTCGTTACCATTATTTACATGTGGAAAATGAAATGTCAGTATGGAGACAAGTCTAATCGGAAGAGTATCGTTTGTTTTCCACAGCTCACCTGCATGTCCTACTACATACAAAACTCCTCCGAGGCCACCAACTTCTCCCTGATCCCCCCAGACGTGCTCCTCTACTACGAGTATGTGTCGGACACGTTGACTCGATGAAGCGGTGATATGAGCACACGGCTAGTTTTTTTTCCCTCTTCTGCCCACAGCTACTCCGCGGTCCCCCCGGCCAGCTGCAGGAGCTACTTTGAGCAGCTGGGGGACGCAGACTTCTTTGTCTTCTCCTCAGCGCTGAGCTACCAGAAGAACCAGCTCTTCACCAACTGCAAGAGCTGCCTGGTAACAGACACACTGTTGGGGATTTAGAACAATATTAAAAGCCTTGAATCGTGGCAAAAATGTGCAAAATGCCAACGCGTTTTGGTCTTACTGGTCCGTCATGTTTTAGCTCTCAGTGAATATGTTGCTTTCTGGGGCCATCACATTGACTACTTCACTTTTCTGGAAGGAAACTTATCATGCAAAATCAACTTTACTTTACTTTAGGAGTGTTTGACCTTGTTTCAATCATTAGTTTACTCAAAGTTGTATTTTGATGGATTCCTGCATGTTTGAGCTACTCCTGTATTGTCCTGCAACTGAGGTTCCAGTGTTCAGAAAAATCCTGTTTTCACTTACCCCCTATCCCTGCCCACATTCCTGTAATTTCTGAGTGATGCCTTTTCAGAACAATTTCTTTAGCCATTCTTTTTGTCAAAGGGGGCAGGGCTTATCAGTTGAGCAGGAACAGGAAATCAGTGTTCATGTTTCTGTTACTAAGCCGGTACAAATGCATATTGTGGTTTGCAATGAACGAAATGTAAAATGATCTACTCATGCTGTAGTTTAATATTAAGCTTAATGTGTTTCCTTTAACTTAAACTTGGCCTTTCTGTGCCATGTTGGCGTGTTCCTCTCTATGGTGGGGTGGTTTTGCTCTGGGCACTTCAATCCAAAATCACTATTGATCAAATCCAGCTAAAGTCCCCACTGCTTGAAGAATGGGTCAAATGCAGAGAATGAACGGGCCTTATAAGGGATTAAGAAAGTCTACATT
Source organism: Chaenogobius annularis (assembly GCA_015082035.1). NCBI lineage: Eukaryota > Metazoa > Chordata > Actinopteri > Gobiiformes > Gobiidae > Chaenogobius > Chaenogobius annularis. The sequence goes on along the minus strand of BJKM01001001.1, from coordinate 87,707 downwards.
GGCTTAACATTCTTCATTTTGTCGTCAGGGCATTGCGAGCAACAAGCTGACCCAGGAGCAGGTGTCTGTGCTGGGGAACATGTGCTGCATTTTGGAGGGGTCCTACATCCAGGACTCAGACCCATCCATCCTGGAGAAGCTGAAGAACTGCCCCGATCTCACTGACGAGCAGGCGGCAGCAGTGCAGACTCTGCTGCAGAGCGGGAC
>BJKM01001001.1:0-82500 GCA_015082035.1 Chaenogobius annularis | reverse complement strand
TCTGTCTCGTCTCCGAAAGCCCTCGTCAGGTTTTCTTTTTTTGGATCACAAAGTTAACGCTGAAAGTCATGTATGCAATATTTTTGTATGTGCGCACGTTTTATAAATGAGACCCAAGTCACCATATTAAATAACAAGATAAATAACATGACCTTTGCTGGGCTCGACATTAAGTGCTTGGGTAATTCAACTCCCTATTGAAAATACGACGACAGAAGTCAGTTCCCCAATAATCATTTCTTTTGATTTATTTTAAAAACACTTGAAACAACAGTGTGTCTGCTAGTAAAGTCATTTTAGTTTACTTTGTGACCACATGGCAGCACGTTGCCCTCGCCCTGTGCTCCGCGGCGTAATGGAGAAGCGCGGCGATGACAGGTGGAGGGATAAAGGTAAAACAGCAGGGTTTACCACAGCATCTGCCTTGATTGTTGATTCCCCCAATTTTTTGAATTTAATTTTGAAACGTTAACAGAGCTTTAAGAAGCTGAAAAGGATCACCGATCGTCTTGGATGAGCAGTTTTTTCACACTGAAATAAGACAGTAAAGCGCCTTGTAGAAGGCAGCTGAAGAAGTTGTCTCGCTCTGTCAGGGTCTTGGATTTAGAGAAATGTTTTACCTCATGTTACTGCGCTACACCTTTCCTCTCTCTCTGTCTCTGCCTCATCCTGTGATCTTCACAAGAGACAAAGCTAATTCAAGGCTAAACCCAAACATAAAGTTGGCTAATAACATGTCCCAGTCTGAAAAGTACAAAAGTAATGTAAAATCTGTAATATAGGGAATACCATTTCAAAGGGGCAGAAGCGGAGCTTTTCGAAGAGGCTTGGGAGTGCGGGGTGCGCTCTGTGAGCACAGCAGAGCCGCACAGTTCATCCTTCAGCCTCAGCGCTTCTCTGTTCCAAGAGACAGGAAAAGTGAGACGACAAGCCTCTGTCTTGTTATTGGTGTTTTCCAGTCCCTATTTAGTCAGGGGAACCACCCAGTCCCTCTTGCTTGGGTTCACACTGTGAAAAAGTGAGTCTAAATGGCTCTAAAATTAGAACATTATATTTCATTTGATTAGTAAAACAAATGTATATTTTTACTTCATCCTGTTCCTTTTCAGCTCTGTAAGCCCAAATATGCACAACATGCTCTCACAAACAAGGACACAATTAGTCACAGTTATTAATGCATGAAATGTATTTTCCAATATAGTTTAATTTGACTCGAAAGAGCAGGAGCAAAAAAAGGTACCCAAAGTGTGGCCCCAGTCCTGACAAGAAATAAACAAAGTACTAGGTAGGAACTGGTATCCATATTTTTGAAAAGCAATGGGCAAGTGTCGGGAAAATGTTTATGTCAAGCCCTGCCTTAATATTCACCTAGAAGACTTTGAAATTAATAACTTGTTATTTGGATAATACAATAAAATAAGTAATGAAAAAGAATGGACATTGATGCACCAGTCTCAATCTAGCTTTACATGGACATTTTGGTACAGCCTTAATATGAATTCACGAGTAAGGACCACAACCCCAGCTACAATGCAAAGTGTTTATTGACATACGAGAAACATGAACAACACAAATGTATAGAAATTAATGCCGTTTTGGGGCTGCAGGCTCCCGGGCTTCGGTACCCCCATCTAGGAGATAAATTAGAATCATTAGAATCATTAAAAGAGGATGGGAGGGAGGGGCACGAAGTCACGCACACTGGTGTGTGTTAACTGGATGCTTAAATAGTGTAGCTGCAGGAAGGGGCGTGAAAGGGGTGTGGTCCAGCTCCCGAACTTAAGATAACAGACTTATCTTCATAAAAAGTGTTCTAAATAAAGTTTAGTCCTGATGTGTTTGTTGTTGCAGAGATGCTGATGCCCTGAGCGTGTCCCTCTGCTCCACTCTGAAGAAACAGGCCCTGTTCAGTGTGGCCCTCCAAGCCTTCAGCAACCCCACACGCTCCTCTGTGTCTGTGAGCAGCTACCAGCTCACCCAACCTTACCTCGGTACAACTCACATTCTTATTACCAGTTTTACACATCAAACTGTACTAACCAACTAAACCAACTGTCTGACAAGTAATTTATCAGTCTTATTAGCATGGCCTGTTAGATTTGTCTAAGATGTCACTGTTTGTCACCTGCAGGTGGTGCTAATGAGTCATATGTGAAGAGCTTTGTCTCCTCTAACGTGAACATGGACATGCCAACCTTCACCTCTCTGGACCCCAACGTAGTACAGGTGTGGTTTACGTTGTAGTTTGGGTTCAAACCATGGGTTTACAGTTTACAATTTGGGTTTACAGTTGGGCTTACAGTTTGCTGTGGGTTTACAGTTTGGGTTTACAGTGGGTTTACAGTTTGGGTTTACAGTTTGCAGTGGGTTTACAGTTTGGGTTTACAGTGGGTTTACAGTTTGCAGTGGGTTTACAGTTTGGGTTTACAGTTTGGGTTTACAGTGGGTTTACAGTTTACAGTGGGTTTACAGTTTGGGTTTACAGTTTGCAGTGGGTTTACAGTTTGGGTTTACAGTTTGGGTTTACAGTTTGCAGCGGGTTTACAGTTTGGGTTTACAGTTTTGGTTTACAGTTTGGGTTACAGTTTGCAGTGGGTTTACAGTTTGGGTTTACAGTTTGGGTTTACAGTTTGGGTGTACAGTTTTGCAGTTTGGGTTTACAGTTTGGGTTTACAGTTTGGGTTTACAGTTTGGGTTTACAGTTTGCAGTGGTTTACAGTTTGGGTTTACAGTTTTGTACAGTTTGGGTTTACAGTTTGCAGTTTGGGTTTGGTTTACAGTTTGGGTTTACAGTTTGCAGTGGGTTTACAGTTTGCAGTGGGTTTACAGTTTGGGTTTACAGTTTGCAGTGGGTTTACAGTTTGGGTTTACAGTTTGCAGTGGGGTTTACAGTTTGCAGTGGGTTTACAGTTTGGGTTTAGCAGTTTGCAGTGGGTTTACAGTTTGCAGTGGGTTTACAGTTTGCAGTGGGTTTACAGTTTGCAGTGGGTTTACAGTTTTGGGTTTACAGTTTGGGTGTACAGTTTGCAGTAAGTTTACACTTGGATTTACATTTACAGTGGATTTACAGTTGGGGTTTACAGTTTACAATTTGTGTTTACAGTTGGGTTTACAGTTTGCAGTGGGTTTACAGTTTGGGTAAAATTATATTATAATAAAGAGAATGTTCCGCTCAGACCCATTGTGTACAGCACAGATTCCATCACATACAATGTGGCCAAGCATTTAACAACTATCTTGGCACCATTGTTTGGGAACTCGGAAAATCATGTGGAAAACACACTCACTTTTGTGGACAAAAGTGAAACCTCTCCAATCGGACTCAGATGAACTGATGGTTTCTTATGATGTTATGTCCCTCTTCACCTGCATCCCGACCTCTGAGGCAGTAGAAGCGGTTAGGATGAGACTGCAGGAAGACACCACCTTACAGGAAAGGACCAAACTGTCACCTGAACACATCTGCAAACTACTAGACATCTGTCTGAACACCACATACTTTCAATTCCGGGGACAGTTTTACAGACAGATCCACGGCTGTGCCATGGGCTCGCCCGTCTCTCCCATAGTGGCCAACTTGTACATGGAGCATTTTGAGAAGAAAGCCCTGACCTCCTTTTCAGGCATTGCTCAAAGTCTTTGGTACCGCTACGTGGATGACACTTTTGTGACAATTAAGAAACAAGAGCTGGAAGCCTTCTCAGAGCACATAAATGCAGTGGACCCGCACATCAGGTTTACAAGAGAAGATGCTGAGGAGAATCGCTTGGCCTTTCTTGATTGTTCCACTATCAGAGGAGAAGACGGGAAGCTCCAGATAGAAGTATATAGGAAACCCACACACACGGATCAGTACCTGCTCTTTGGCTCTAACCACCCACTACCTCACAAGCTGGGAGTGATCAGGACACTACAACACCGAGCACAAGAGGTGCCCACCAGCTCAGAGGGCAAGAGGAAAGAGGAAACACATCTTCATCTCAAAGCCACAAACCACTCTATTGAAGACAGTGAGGTGGAGATTCTGAGCAGGAGAAAAGATGGTTATCTTTGTTAAAAAAGAGAATCCTTCCTTAAACCGTAATGGAGGTTTAAGATTCAACCTTCCAGTTGTTTATAATGGTCTGCTGAAACCCTGGAGACGCCCGAGGCATTCGGATGCTAAACAGGCACTCAAGGTGAGGCAGCCAAATGCCAGGGAACAATAAAACAAAAGGCCCATCCCAGTTAAGTTTCAATGGGCCATTATCAGGAGGTCCCGCCCTGTGGGCAGGGCTTTCACAGAGTAGGATATAAACAGGAGTTCTCAGACTTGTTTCACAGATTGAGAATGACTCTTGGATGAGAGTCGAAACATATTGTTTTTTCTTAAACAGAGTCCAGATGACTACAACTGAATCTTTTTCTACAATGAAACACTCCTGGACGAATGAGGGATTACACGACATATAATAAAGGAGGAGTTTTTCAAAACGTGCATCTAAATGTTTATTTCTCTTTGGCGTCACAAGAGTCACTAGATGATCAATGCACATGCTCACAACGCTCATGCCGTTTGCTGCCGTAGCTGGAAAACATACCCGGCTGTGAGGAGATTAGACCGGCACAGAGATGATGAAATAACCAAACCGAACGTTTACTAACGGCTTACCAGCTAACGCGTTACCCCCAACTCTGGTTGTGACGCACTGTGTTTAGATTTTATTGATCAATCACTGCTTGTCTTGATTGCCCTGACTGCACGCCACTGGAATTTACAGTTTGGGTTTACCGTTGGTTTACAGTTGACAGTAGTTTTACAGTTTGGGTTTACAGTTTGTTTCCAGTTTACAAAGGGTTTACACTTTGGGTTTACAGTTTACAGTGAGGGTACAATTTGGGTTAACAATGTAAGGTGGGTTTACAGTTTACAGTGGGTTTACAGTTTGGGTTTACAATTTGGGTTTAGAGTTTACATGAGGGCGTAATTTGGCTCCAACATTGGGAGGGTTAATATCCATGGCTCTGGCAAAAAGGCCTATATATTTAATAATAGGATAATAATCATTATTCATTTGAGTCTTCTGGGTTAATTGTGTCAGATTAATGAAAGAGTTCTTTAAGTTAATCATCCCTTAAACATACATTCAGCACAGAAGTTCCTCCGTGGCAGCAGTGCACACGAGTGTGAGACTGGGACTGGAGTGTAGAGCTGAGGCGTTAAATGGGCTGGTGAGATGTTTAAAAATTCATTATAAAATCAAAATCATTATAATAATCTTGAAGTCAGCCTAACCTGCGCTACTGAAGAATGTGGGTTTGAAGTGTGACGGGAGCTGTAGGCTTCCAGCGAGAGGGGATCACATCGGTCGCGGCTCGTCTCTTATCAATGTTTGGAGTACTTCTGGTTCTGATAGTGGTGACCACAAGTGTGCATGCGTGCACCTGGGACCAGAGAGATGGATATGATGGAAATCTCAATCAATATAATAACAGTAAAGCTAAACAGCACTACTGAGGAGGACAGGAGCAATACGTGATCCAGAGTTTGAAGCGGGATGAAGATGCAGGTAGCATGTGGTGCACGGCATGAGCTACAGCGTGGCATCTCATCTCTTATACATGTTTGGACAACTCTTTCTCCGCTGTTAGTAAGGATTTACTTTGGAACTCGTTCACCACAGACGGACACATGAACAGGATAAATGTCTCAGGGTTCGCTTTGCTTATTAGACCATATTTTAATAACCTATGACATATGGCCAAAATAACACAATTATGGGCTGTATATGCTGTTGCACAACATTACAGAATAAATCTCTTTTGTGTATTTTATAATGGGTCTAAAGCTGGTATAGAGACATACCCCAAAATTGCAGACATTTTGCAGCTGTAATTGCAGAGAAAAGCGGTTCCACAAATTATTGTCTCAGTGCCCTGGATACTTTGGCCCGCTGTACTTTTCAGATTTTATTTATTTTTTTATTCGGAGATCATGTATAATTTTCCTTCCACTTCACAATTGTGTGGCACTTTGTGTTGCACTTTTACAAAAAATGCAGATAAAGTGGTCGTGACCAGACAAGATGAGGCAAAATTCCAAGCCACTGTATCGTAATGTTTCTGCTAAGTGTGATCTCTTCCTTGTGTAGGGTCAGGAAAAAACATCTATTTAAATTGAAAGTTGCGTATGTAACTACAGTTCTATGAATCCCGGATGACCGCCAGAAGGGACTGGATATATAATTGCCTCTATCACTATTATATTATTCACATCACATATCTGTATACAAATATATCAAATCAATTAAATAGATCCCAGATGATTGGTTCCTCATCTCAGAGGGGCACCACCACTACTCAAAACTGACCACAAGACAAAGCTGCGCAGCCTTACACCGTTTTCATAGAATCTAAACAGATCATTGAGCGTTCCTCTGTGGCCCTTGTGTCCCTCAGAGCCTGAGTGTGAGTGACGTGCGGGGCCTCCTGGGGTCCAACCTGAACGGGCTGAAGTCCTATGACAACACCAGCGTGGTGCAGGACTGGATCCGTGTGCAGTACCAGTCCGACCTGGACACGCTGGGCATCGGGCTGTTAGGGGGCCGGGCATTGTCCCCCACCACCACTGCTGCACCAGGGCCCACCACCACTGCTTCAGGAGCCACCACCGCTGCTCCAGGGGCCACCACCGCTAATCCAGGAGCCACCACCGCTGCTCCAGGGGCCACCACCGTGAATCCAGGAGTCACCACCGCTGCTCCAGGGGCAACCACAGCAGCCCCCTCTGCAAGCTCCACCACTGCCCAGTCCTCCAGCAGCACAGCATCCACCACAGGTCAGTGTACACCTCACTGCAGCACAGGACAGGGGCCCCTGTCTGTTTTTCCCAAACCTCCGGCTGGTCCTGCAGTTGTCCGGAGGAGACACATGAATGACAGCACGGGAAAACTGTTTATGGAAATGATTAACTTTGAAAATGTCTCAAGTTCTATTGTAAATGATTTGTTGAATTCTGTTACATCCTGTGTTTTGAATGTTTCTCGACACCATTGCCCCTATGAAGGCTAAAATTGTTAAAAATGAGCAGAAGGCGCCATGGAGAAATGATGATTCGGTCAGGGCACAGAAAAGGGAGTGCCCGCCGGGCCAAACGGAAATGGCACAAGTCGAAGCTCCAGGTTCAAAAAGAGATTTACAGAGAAAAGTTGTACATGTACAACCTCATTTTATGTAAAACTAGGGAGGGATATTTTTCTGTAATTGGAAGATGCAGTAACAACTCGCGTGTCCTGTTTGCCACAGTAAACAGATGAACAAACCCTCCAGCTCAGCTGCCGTTAGAACTCATTTCCACATCCAAGTGTAATGAGTTTGCATTATTCTTTAATGACAAAGTTCAGGGCATTAAAAATGCTATAAATTCTACAATGCAAAAAATAACCCTCAAACCACCTACACACTTAGAGCTGACTCACTTTGCACCTGTAACTGACAAAACTGTCCAGGAGATCATCACCAGCCTGAGTTCATCTACATGCTGCCTCGATGTGTTACCCACCAGATTTCTAAAGTCTGTGCTGAACAGTTTGTTAGCACCACTCACTCAAATAGTTAACATGTCGCTTCCAATCTGGAACATTCCCAATGTCTTTTGAAAACTGCGGTCATAAAGCCTCTCCTAAAGAAGAGCAGTCTTGATGCCGCAGTACTGAGTAATTACCGGCCCATCTCTAATCTGCCATTTTGGGGCAAAGTCCTTGAAAAGGTTGTTTACCAACAGCTCACTGATTTCCTCTTAATAAACAACTCATTTGATGTTTTCCAGTCAGGTTTTAGACCTCATCACAGCACAGAGACTGCTCTTGTCAAGGTGACAAATGACATCCACCTGAACACTGACGCGGGCAAAGCCCTCAGTCTTAATTCTGTTAGATCTGAGTGCTGCTTTTGACACTGTCGATCATGGGACCCTCTTACAGAGACTAGAGGACTGGGTGGGCATCACTGGCACTGCCATAAACTGGTTAAAGTCCTATCTGGAAGACAGGAAGTACTTTGTCAAAATTGGTAATTGTGTCTCAGACCAGATGCCCCTGACCTGTGGGGTGCCCCAAGGGTCAATCCTGGGACCCCTTCTATTTCAACCTCTACATGCTGCCGTTAGCTCAGTTGATACGCAGCGAGAATGTGTCCTATCACAATTATGCAGACGACACTCAGATCTATGTTTCACTGACGGCAGGTGAATATGGACCAGTGGATTCACTCTGTCACTGCATCCAACAGATCAGTGTGTGGATGCAAAACAACTTTCTCCAGCTGAACTCAGACAAGACTGAAATCATCGTCTTTGGCCCACAGAAACAAAGAGAAAGTGTTAACAGTCACCTCCAGAGTCTCGCTCTAAAACCTACAAATCAAGTTAGAAAATCTGGGGGTAATAATGGACTCAGATTCTAATTTTAACAGCCACGTCAAATCAGTAACATCAGCAGCTTTTTACCATCTAAAAAAACATAGCCAAAATCCAAAGTATAGTGTCTAAACCAGACTTGGAGAGACTTATCCATGCGTTTGTCTCTAGTAGATTAGACTACTGTAACGGCCTGCTCACTGGCCTCTCCAAACGAGCTGTAAAACAGCTGCAGTACATCCAGAACGCTGCTGCTCGGGTCCTGACTAAAACCAGGAAGTACCATCACATTAGTCCTGTGCTCAGGTCTCTGCACTGGCTCCCTGTGGCTCAGAGAATAGACTTCAAAGCAGCTCTGCTTGTATACAAGTCTCTCCATGGCCAAGCACCAAAGTACATCTCGGACATGTTAGCAACATATGAACCATCTCGGACTCTGAGGACCTCAGGGACCGGCCTCCTGCTGGTGCCCAGAGTCAGGACTAAACATGGGGAATCTGCGTTTCAGTTTTATGCAGCTAAAATCTGGAACAGTCTTCCTGAGGATGTGAGACAGGCCTCTACTCTGGCAATGTTCAAATCTAAGCTAAAAACTGTTTTGTTTGGCTGTGCATATGACTGAAATGATTTTCTTTGCACTCTTCTTTTTTATGTCTTAAACTATTTGACGGATAGCCTGAAAATGGCACCTTTAAATTTCTTAAGATTAAAAGGTCTTTCTTTAGAGAAATTCTTTATAATTCTAAATCCGCTCGGCACGGTGTCCAAGCCTCATGACAGGTGCCTGAGGAGAGGGTTCGAACACACGCTGGTTAGATTGTCAGTCGGCACAAAGGCCACTGAAAGTCCAGGAAGAGCCTCGCGCACCTACCCCCTGATCAAGAGCGAGTTTAAACACTAAAAGCTGTCTGTCTAGGACAATTAGTTTAGCGAAAGCTAAATCTAGGGAGGGGGGCAGAGGGGTCCGTCATTAAAGATACAAAAGCGCTACACTTAAGGTGGAGGCGTCGACGAGATAGTCGTCGTAAAAGATACGTATGCTCTGTACAATGTCAAACAAATATTCATGTCAGCAAAATTATTAGATTGAATTAATAGAAATGAAGGTTTTTGTGATTTCTGTCATGTCTTTGTGATTTTAATGCATATTTGATCTCTCTCCACGGAGGACAGCAGCAAAAGAATCACAAATAAAAAACTGTAAAAGTTTTTCTTACACCTGTTCTTTGGGGGCCTACATAATTATGTGACATACACGTAGTTGAAGTTGTCACTTCAATTTCCGCTTAGCATTATTGAATACAAATGTTTTTATTTTTGGAGCGATCTGTAGACTGTCAAAGGGGAAATTACTTGTTTACACTGTATGCAGGTACTTTAGTCAAGCTAAAGTGGTTTTGACACTTTGTGTTACTATGACCTACGGTTACAACGATAAATCATTTTTGATAATGGTCATAGTTCTCTGACACACAGTACAACACATGAAAAGACCTTTTATAACAAAGACAGTGGAAATAATTAAATCAAAATGTCAAAAGAATGAACTATTTCAGACTTTCATCATTTCATAATACACTTTATTTGTAAATATTCTCTATCTAGAAGCATTGTCCTGATTGCTGTCCCAATGATGTGCGTTTACAGGTTTTAGATAAATACCTGCCAATGCAAATGAACATAATGGACAAGAAGTAGAATTTAATACTGACAATATAACATTTGTTTTCCACAGCTAAACCAAGCCACGGTGTGCCCCTGAGCGCCCCCGGTGGACTATCCCTGGTACTGCTGCTGTTGCTGCATATGCTCATCTAAACCAGGCAATAAATAGGTTATCCACTTTTATTGTCCTATATAGCTAAACGTTTTTTGGACATAATGTAGTGTAAAAGTCCTTCATATTTATGGCAACAGCCTATTTGTCTGATTTTGTGACTTTTCAATAAATTTTTATGTGCAATGATGTATATACTTTATTTTGATTAGAGCATTTTTAAATATGTTTTCTTAAATATATAATGTTATTTTTGCATTTAATCCCTATATTTCAGAATACACATCTGATTTATTGTTCAGCCAAATGAACACTACGATAAGAGCACTGTACCTTTGTATCATGTATCTTAATAAACCTTTGTGCTTTTAACCTTGTTCTACTGAAGCTGTTTGAAGTCTTCTCCTTTGTTTCCATTTTTACATTCAGAACACACAACATATTTGCACCCTGCTATTTTGACTGTGTTAAACTGTCTTCACTACAAAGTATTCATCTGTTAGTGTCATGTTGATCATAGCTAAATGCTTTGTATTTATAAATGTAAAGCCTAACCTCACAGGCTGGGAATATGAAAAGGGCACTGCGTAATAGTGAGGAAAATCTTAGATGTACATGTATACACTAGACGATTCCCTTTTGGGAAATATTTTTGGGTGAATTAAATTAACATTTTGTATGCAGTATATTTAAAACAAAAATATACCTTGTAATCATTTTGCTCATAAATACATATATTTAATTTTTATTGTGGACCTCATTAGTATTTAAATCATGGGGAGGGCCCCATATGATAATGAGCTATCCACCCATACCAGTGGCCCTTTAGCCGCCTCTCTGTGAACTGTGCCAGGAGCCTGTACTGCCTGGTCTGGTGGTAGAGAATCTGCCTCTGGATCAGTAGATCGCAGATTGAGTAGATCCCTCATTATCATAGAGGGGGAGGGGCCTGGACACACCCGTCAAAGGAAACGAGGCCAGTAGATATTCCAGTAACTACATGAGTCTAAATATGACAACATTAGTTTTCAGTATGTTGTTAAACTGTTTTAAATCTTTTCCCAAAAGGTGACTTACACCCTTTGAATCTCTGCTCTCAATATGTCCCCTTTAAAGCAAATGTCTGCTCTCAATATGTCCCCTTTAAAGCAAATGTCCACAGATGTACGTTCTTGCAGGTGTTCACAGGTTCTTGCAGGTGTTCACAGGTTCTTGCAGGTGTTCACAGGTTCTTGCAGGTGTTCACAGGTTCTTGCAGGTGATCACAGGCGCTTGTAGACCCCCAGCAGGCTCTTGCAGGTGTTCACAGGCGCTTGTAGACCCCCAGCAGGCTCTTGCAGGTGTTCACAGGCGCTTGTAGACCCCGAGCAGGCTCTTGCAGGTGTTCACAAGCGCTTGTAGACCCCCAGCAGGCTCTTGCAGGTGGGGCAGGAGTGCTTTGCGTTCTTGAGGCGGTTCACACAGAAGGGGATGAGGCAGCAGCCCAAGACGCAGCTGAGGAACACACATTGAATGATTACAGCTTTATACCAGTCACATGACCTACATGATATGGTTTGATACTGAGTTTAATAGGTTGCGTTCATGTTCTAGAATTTGATGATGTCATAATGGTCTATGTAACTCCATGGAAATGTACTGTTTTTGAAAGAAATCTCCAAAATAGAAATCCACCAATGTTTCTCCTCTTATTTGTTTGGGACTGGCGCCACAAACCTTATAGTTTAAAGCGCTTTCAGCAGACAATCACATCTTCGGAGTTGAATAATGGCACAATTTTCTGGGGCTTTTGTGTCAGCCTATTTCTGCTGACAGAGACAACGTTGCTCAGTAATTCCAGAGATATGAACCATAAACCAGGTCAATTAATCTGCAATCTGACAGTCAAACTGTGAATTCTACCAAAGAGAAATCTGACCTTTCTCAGCTCAATTTAAACTATTGGGATTCTATAATTTTGTGATGTCACATGAACACAACCTATTCTCATATCTTAAAGATGTCTGACCCGCAGACGAGCAGGCCTCCACAGAAGAGGTAGGTGAGCAGGCCGGCCGTGTAGTCCACTTTAGACAAGACGATCTGATGACAGCGAGGGCACAGCAGCTGTACAGGGCCGTCAGAAGGGGGCGCTGTGGGGACTGAGGACATACCGTGAGGACAGCCATGGTAACTATATGTGTACACTGGTTTGCCCTGAAACAGCCCTGTAATGGGCCATGGCAATCCTATTGTATGCTGACTACAAGTACCTGATTAACACATGACTGGCCTGTTCGCTTTGTTGACAAAGGTGTCAAAACACTGTAAACAACCAGTAAGTTGAACCTTAAACCTTTTTTTTTTTTTTTTTTTTTTTTTAAATGGCCTCCTTAACTCCTCTTACAAACCATCTTTTCTCCTGCTCAGAATCTCCACCTCACTGTCTTCAATAGAGTGGTTTGTGGCTTTGAGATGAAGATGCACAGCGCTCTGGGGTCCTGAACTCGAGTGTCGAAGTGGCTGTTTAGTCTCCCCTATGTACCACTCTTTACAACTTGGATAGAAGTGTGCCGAGCCCAAGAAGGAGGAAAAACATGTCCAGAATGCTCTCTCAGCCTGTGGTTACCCTGCTTCGGCTCTTGACAAAGTTAAAAGAGCTAAAAAACGGAAAAAGAACCAAGAAGGAAAGGTGTTTCAATCCTTTATGTGTCTGGACTGTCTGAAAAACTACTAAGGATTTTCAGACAGCACAAAATTCCTGTTAACTGAATACACTTGAATCCTTTTCTACGATGGAACACTCCTGGACGAATGAGGGATTACACCGACTGGTTTATGCTTTTATACCTCACAGCCTAAGGTACTATCAAGTGTTATACATCTTAAATGAACTTTCATGATATTGGACATGTTGTTGGGTCATAGTGTTATAAAGGTTTCAGGAGTAAAGCGCAAATTCAAATAAGTCTCCCTCATAATTTGGCAGTATTAGATATGCACAGTTAAAGTGCAGGCGGTCCCTGGGGATTTAGATTATTTTCACTTTGTCTGATGCCCATGCTCTACCAAAACGAATGTGAAGTATGCAGTGTTTTTAGGGGATTATTCATGTTCATAATTTAGAGAAAAAATGACAGGCATGGAAGATCATTTGTTTAATCAGTTTTTGAATTTTAAATGCTGGTGAATTTCTCACTTGGAATGTTTAATTCTGAAAATCATGCCTGAATTTTTCATTGGACATTTTCATTGTGTTATTCTCAGTTTAGACATTCAAAATGAAATATTCATCTTTTAAAATTCAAGAAAGGAAGGTGCCAAACGTAAACAAAGATCGCTGGCCTTGAAAAGAACTCTCAAAGATAATAATGACTAGAATCGTAAAATAATTGGAAAAGGCTGTTTTGTTGAAAAGTGATGGAGGCTCGGGGCGCTCTGATGCTGATTCTAGTCATTCTTATTTAAACTGAGAAAAAGACAATGAAAATATAGAGTGCAAAGTTTAGCAGCTGAAATTTAGAATAAAACAATTCCAACATGTTTTTTTTTCAGGGTTAAAAATTCACCAGTATTTAAAATTCTAAATCTGATTAAATGATTTATGTTCCATGCAGGTAGTGTTCCTGCATTATCAGCACCACAAATATAACATTACATGTATATTTAAACCCTTTAATTAATGATTGTTGTCTTCTCTTTGAACTTTGGGCCAATCACGATTGCCACAGCAGCAGAATATTCATCACTGGTCGACACATTCATGTCCCCCTGTAACACAACAGAAGTGCGACTCACCCACTGCGACGTGTGTGCTGCTGGCCATCCTGCCTGAGAACAACACCACAATGTTTCTGTTGTGAGAGAGTCAAATACTGCAGTATTCTGTCACACTCTGAGGGCCACAGCTGCCCCACGGCATTCTGCAGCTAAAGCCTGTGCAAATCCCAGCAGTCGCACCGACACGGACGGTAAAAGCCACAGTTCAATAATACGTATCTGGATCAGTAAATTCTCTGGTGTAATTTGATGGCATTCCTCAGAAAATACCACCTAAAAACATATTGTGAAGCATTTACAGTGGCATTTAAAGGGTTCTGACAGTCTTCAGACCCCTTTAAAATGTTCACTCTTTGTTGTATTGCAGCCATTTGCTAAAATCAAAAAAACATCATTTTATTTCTCCTTCATGTACACTCAGCACCCCAGCTTGTCAGAAAAAACAGTAATGTACAATTTTTTGCAAATGTATTAAAAAACAAAAACTGAAATATCACATGGCCATAAGTGTTCAGAGCCTTTGCTGTGACACATCACATGTTGTCCATTTCTTCTGATCCTCCTTGAGATGGTTCTACTCCGTCATTGGAGTCCAGCTGTGTTTCATTAAACTGATTGACCTTGATTTGGAAAGACACACACCTGTCTATATGAGACTTAAAGCTCCCAGAGCAGATGAGAATCATGAGGCTGAAGGAACTGCCCAAGGAGCTCAGAGACAGAATTATGGCAAGGCGCAGATCTGTGGTCATAAAGGTTATAGAAGAATGTTTGCTGCACTCAAGGTTCCTAAGAGCACAGTGTCCTCCATAATCCTTAAAAGGAAGAAGTTTGGGACAACCAGAACTCTTCCTAGACCTGGCCGTCCAGCCAAACTGAGCAATCGTGGGAGAAGAACCTTGGTGAGAGAGGTAAAGAAGAACCCAAAGATCACTGTGGCTGAGCTCCAGAGATGCACTAGGGAGATGGGAGAAGGTTCCACAGAGTCAACTATCACTGCAGCCCTCCACCAGTCGGGGCTTTATGGCAGAGTGGCAGTGCAAGATGAAAGCCACACAGAGTTTGCCAAAAAACACATAGAGGACTCCCAGACTATGAGAAATGCGGTTCTCGGTCTGAGGATGGGGGTGGCAGCATCATGATGGGGGTGGCAGCATCATGCTATGGGGTGGCAGCATCATGCTATGGGGGTGGCAGCATCATGCATCTATGGGGGTGGCAGCATCATGCTATGGGGGTGGCAGCATCATGCTATGGGGGTGGCAGCATCATGCTATGGGGTGGCGCATCATGCTATGGGGGTGGCAGCATCATGCTATGGGGGTGCAGCATCATGTGGCAGCATGCTATGGGGTGGCAGCTCATGCTATGGGGTGTTTTTCAGCTGCAGGGCAGGACCACAGGGTGCACTTGAAGGAAAGATGAATGCTGCCATGTACAGACATACCCTGGAAGAAAACCTCTTCCAGATGCTCAGGACCTCAGACTGGGCTGAAGGTTCACCTTTCAACAAGACGATGACCGAAGCACACAGCTAAAACAACAAAGGAGTGGTTTCGGAACAACTCTGTGACCGTTCTTGACTGGCCCAGTCAGAGCCCTGACCTAAACCCAATTGAGCATCTTTGGAAAGACCTGAAAATGGTTGTCCACACCAACGTTCACCATCCAACCTGACGGAACTGGAAAGGATCTGCAAGGAAGTTTTCTATTTGAATACATTTTCAAACAATTCTACATTTCTGTGCTGAGTGCACATTATTGAGAAATAAAATTCACATATTTGATTTTAGCAAATGGCTGCAATGAAACAGTGAAAAATGTAAAGGGGTCTAAATACTTTCCATACCCTCTGTAAGTGTTCTGAATAGTAAAGTAAATGTATTTACTTTTATTTAACCAGGAAAGTCTCACTGAAATGTAGCATCTCTTTTTCAGGGGAGTCCTGGCCAAGGGAGGTGTATATATATATATATATATATATATATATATATATATATATACATACATACATACATACATACATACATACATACATACATACATAATAGACTCCTCCTCCTATATATCTCGCTATATAAAAAAACCCAAACACTTTTCACCCTTGTATACGGCAATTGTGGGATTATCGCCAAAACTCTTTGTTTTGTATTTTACAGCAGTAGAATTCAGTCATGAAAATATAGTTTCTGATAAAGAGATATTTTTTTAAACATCATTTTAAAACATAATCTTTTCTCATAAGAGAAACGTTTCTCATTAAATCAACATTAAATTTTACCTCAGGTGAATGAACTACTATTAAGCATTTTGAAGCCATGAAAGAACCCTTTCAATTCAGATAAGATGTTGAAATACTCACAGACGTGGAGCGTTCAGTTTCTGCACAAACTCTGACTCTGCGATCTCTTTTCCCTCTCTCCTTTCTCCTAGTCTACTTGTTCTTTTACTTCCCTCCTCCTCCAGTCATCCTCCCACTTCTCTCTCTCCTCCTTCTTCTCTCTCCTCTCCCTCTCTCCTCTCCTCCTCCTCGGCTCCTCTCCTCCTCCCTCGGCTCCTCTCCTCCTCCCTCGGCTCCTGCCGCCTCCTCTCTCTCCTCCTCGCCTCCTCTCCCTCCTTCCTCGTCTCCTCTCCTCTCCTCCTCCCTCGTCTCCTCTCCTCCTCCTCGTCCTCTCCTCCTCCTTTGTCTCCTCTCCTCCTTCCTCGCTCCTCTCCTCCTCCCTCGGCTCCTCCCTCCTCCCTTGTCTCCTTCCTCCTCCTTGTCTCCTCTCTCTCTTCCTCGGCTCCTCTCCTCCTCCTCCTCTCCCTCCTCTCCCTCGGCTCTCTCTCCTCCTCCCTCGCTCCTCTCCTCTCCCTCGGCTCCTCTCCTCCTTCCTCGTCTCCTCTCCTCTCCTCCTCCTCTCGTCTCCTCTCTCTCCTGTCTCCTCTCCTCCCCCTCGTCCTCCTCTCCTCTCTCCTCCGGCTCCTCTCCTCCTCCTCCTCCTGCGTCTCCTCCTCCTCCCTCCTCTCCTCGCTCTCCTCTCCTCCTCCCTCGTGCTCCCTCTCCTCCTCCCTCGGCTCCTCTTTCCTCGTCTCTCTCTCCTCTCCTCCTCCCTCGCTCTCCTCCTCCTCTCCTCTCCTCTCTCCTCCTCCCTCGTCTCCTCTCCTCCTCCCTCGTCTCCTCTCCTCCTCCTCTCTCTCTCTCGCTCCTCCTCTCCTCGTCTCCTCTCCTCCTCCCTTGTCTCCTCTCCTCCTTCCTCGGCTCCTCTCCTCCTCCCTCGGCTCCTCTCCTCCTCCCTTGACATCACATCAGCTCATCACAAAACCAGGAGAACAACAGAGCTCTGTGAGAAAAACTGTGGGGACAAATTATGTGCAAGGAACACATTTTTCTGACAGTTTAAACCTTAATTTAATAAAACAAAGGCGATATCTACATCAGGGGTTCTCACACTTTCTGAAAGCAGGGACCCATTATTGGTATGAAATGCCCCTTATTATTCTCCACAATCACAATAACATAGCCGTATTTCGATGGGTGGCCCCGTCAGTATATGGCAACGTGCTGAATATAGATTAGGCATATCTTTGGAGTAGCCAATCTTTCATGCAGCCGTAATTTTCTGGTGTGCAAGGGAAAGGGAACTTTGCAGAGTGGTGGAAGGACCGTACGCTAATGCCATGAGCACTGGGTGTCATGGGAAATATAATAGCCACTGTTGATGACTGTGTAACGTTGACAGGTCTTGTTTGGTGTGTCAATAGTGTCAGGACCACTCCCATCTCTGGGTCCCCCTTGCTATTACTTGATGGAAAGTCCCATGGCAAGAGTCTTAGGTTAAGTAGTGACACCTCTGCAGCAGTTGGCAGCCCACAGGTTGAGATTGACGGGGGGAGGTTGTCATGTGAAAATCCTCCAGAGACAAAAGGTTTGAATGTGCGGCAGTGGCGCATATGGCAAATATCTTCTCCTCGTTGTCCAAGTCTATTTCGCTGTTGCTGCCACTTGTGGTGCTCGAGTCTGAGAGGTGTGGCAACGTTGGCCAGGGGCGGTTCCAGACTGAACTAATGAAATCTGGGAGATTGACTCTGACTCCATAGCGGCCTGTTAATTGTTAGTCAATGACTGCTGTCACCTCGTTCAACAGCAGGCCCTATAGCAGTCAATACAAATAGGTATTCAAGATCTTCTGTGAATACCTGCTCTCAGGGCATGAGGCTTGCTTTGCCTTGACTGCTAAGCAAGCCTCATGTCTTTTTCTTCAGGCGCTGGAATTATGACATGGCTGATGTGGTGGGAAAAGGGAGAGCATTGCAAACAATGTTCTTGTTTTAACACTAGAGCTCCCAAAGCCGTCAATTTGACGGTTCTATTAATTACATTGTAATTTGTGGCAGCGGATGACGTCACCTTTAGTACACATTTAGGTGAAATGGATTTGAAGCGATTATCCGTACAAGAGGCCCTGGCAACGATTCAAAACATGGATGAGGTTGATTCGGGAGGTGAAGGCGAGTCAGACTCAAGGACTCGTGGGTTTTGGACAGCTCAGCTGAACCAGGAAGCGATTCGGAAACAAAGAACTTTGTCCCTCCCTTCAGCTGCCCCGGTAACATCGTCAGGTGAGGGGCATATTCTTGGCAACGGCAACAGTATTCAAGGTATTTACGAATCCTGTGTTATCATAGAATATACGCGTATATTCTTTGTAACAGCGGCTTCGCTATCGCAAACAACCCTCCTCCTCCTCCTCTTCCTCCTCTCCTCCTCCGCCGATGCTAGTCAACTTCGGCACACTGAATAATGATAATATTCATTAAAGAGGCTAATAGACCAATTTTTAGCATCATTCTTTTGATTACGTCATCACCAGAGCACAACCGTCAAATTGACGGCTTGGGAGTTCTAGTAGTTCTAAAATCCTGATAGTTCTAGTGTTAACAAGTGCAATCACATAATATCATGAATTCCATTGAGCAAAACATCACTGATGATGTGGTTGGTATAGTCCACATTCTTGCCACACTTACTGCAGTGTAGGCATTGTGTGCCCAGCACTTTGGCAGTGATACTTCTGTCAAAGGGGGTTTATTCTACATCAGTTTGTAGTGTCGAAAAAGATTCAGTAGTAGTCATCTGGACTCTGTTTTAGAAAAAACAAAACGTTTAGCCACTTCGCAAGAGGCTTTATCAGCACAGAAGACACGCGTGTTCAGGACCCCAGAGCGCCGTGCATCTTCATCTCAAAGCCACAAACCACTCTATTGAAGACAGGGAGGTGGAGATTCTGAGCAGGAGAAAAGATTGTTTGAAAGAGGAGTTAAGGAGGCCATCTTTGTTAAAAAAAGAATCCTTCATTAAATCGTAATGGAGGTTTAAGATTCAACCTTCCAGTTGTTTATAATGGTCTGCTGAAACCATGGAGACGCCCGGGGCATTCGGATGCTAGCACATGTCGCCAGTGGTCTTTAGCAGCTAGCCACATCCGGTGAAGTAGAGTCAAGTGACGCGGTTTGCGTACCACGCTGACCTCTCTGGTCAGAGCGGTCAGGTGGTATCCAAGCTTAGAGCAAAGAAGGGTGAGACAAAGCTAAAGATTTCAAATCAAAGGACTTTGAAAAAAGTTTATGACCTGAAACTAGGCAAAAAATTGGCACATAATCCGAAGTTTGTGAAAGCTGAAGGTTATTGTCAGTCGATCACGAGCAGTTGTTTCCACAGTGCTGTCTATATGAAAAATGCTTTCTGGACTGTTGAGGATGTTTTTGCTGCAGTTCCAATCGACTGGCCACTGAGGCCCACTCACCACAGATTTACCCTATCCAGTTAATTTAATAGATCCATGGCCCTAATCAGACCTTAACCCCTAGTGGCCTCTAGTGGCCTCTGGTAAACTCTTCGTATATATTTTTTACAGTTTTGAACTTGGAGATACAAAACATATGTATTAATTAACACCTGGAACAAGTTACTGTAAAATAAAAAATAGCTAAAAGATGGTGCAGGGAAGGTTCCTGGGATAATGAAAACTACAATAGATAAAGTTTCATATATTTTTTTCCCTATTAACCTGCAGTTTTTCCCATTTATCTTGATGTCACTTACAAGGAAAGCTGCAGAATGTGTAAGAAAATGGACAGCACATGCTTCTGCTTCTTCCAGTGATTGGATTAGTCCCTGAATGCAGCACGGTCACACGCTACTAATCCAAGACACACAGCGTATTTGTGAGCGGAAAACACTGCACAGTTTACATTCAGACATTCATTTACATCTCACACCTCTACACAGGCTTTAACAGTGGTGGCAGAGTCGTTGGCAGCCTTACCTGACAGCTAGAAGGTCCTGCTCCTGGTGAGGCTGATTTATCCAGTCGACCAAAAACAAATGGTAATCTCTGTCCACCCACCACAATCAGATGTTTTTGTACTTTGAGGAACTCAAAATAATCAAATAACAAAAACAAAACAAAAAACATAATTTTGAAATAATGGCAATTTGAGGAAGTGAATCTGTGAAATAACCTTAATAAATGCCCCTTTCGCCATGAGAAAAGCTGTATAAGCATAAATTGAAGAAGGTCATCATCTCAGACCTTTAGGATTTCTCACGATCAAATTCAACAGCAAATCAGAAGAAGTAAGTTAATAGCAACAGCAGAGATAGAAAAGAGATATCGAATTTGGTGTTTGGTTTTAACTGTCTGAAAATTGTGCGTAAATTGTTCCTGTGTTGCAGCAAATTCGGATCCCCCTGATCCCCCCTGTTTCACTACAGAAACGCTGAGGAACAGCATCCAGAAACTACAGCAGCATGTGCCCGACTCCACCTGCAGGTGGATAGGCTTAGCAGCTGAGGAAAGCCAAGCTGCTACTGCAGATGATGGTGCAGTTTTACACGGCCATCATTGAGTCCATCCTCACCTCCTCCATCACCGTGTGGTGTACTCTGGAGCCACAGCCAGGGACAAACAGAGACTACAGCGCATTGTGCGTTCTGCTGAGAAGGTGATCGGCTGCAGACTTCCTTCCATCTCTGCAGGACCTGTACGTCTCCAGGGCTCTGGGACGAGCAGGTCGGATCACAGCTGACCCTTCTCACCCTGGACATGGTCTATTTGAACCACTCCCTTCAGGCAGGAGGCTGCGGTCCATCCGGACCAGAACCTCCCGCCACAAGAACAGTTTCTTTTCCTCTATATAACACCTGTCACTTTAATAATTCATGTCATCACCACATCTATTTCCACTATTAGTTGGCACTGTTGTTCTGAGCTTGCTGTATATATTTTTCATTTAAGCCCATTTAATTCTTATTATATATTTATAGTGTTTCATGAAATATGATTTAATTTTGGTTAAGTCGCCAACAACGTTAACTTTGTCTTCTTTTGATGTATCGAAGTGTGTGGATAATTTGTTTAATCCTGCAGGTTTGCTCAAATCTAAACTAAACTAAAATAATAAAATGAAAACCTCGCCTTCCGCTGTTGATTGCAATAGAGGAACATCAGGGGGCAAAACATTTCCAGGAACACCTGCATTTTGGATGGAATGTCGCTTATTGATGAACTTGACAGAGGGATTCTGTTTTAGAACTCAGCTCTACTTCCTGTGAATTTTTACTTTTCATTTAAAATTTGCTGTAAAAATTGCCACTTCTCTGATGTAAAATTATAAATATTTACCACATGAGATGATGGCCACCTTTCTTGGTTGTGTCTGTCGGGCTGCGGTTGATTCCATTTAATTATTACAAGTTCACTTGGGGAGACTTGATATTTTCACGTGGGAGAAGACATATAATGAGCTTACTTATTTCTTGAACATGAAGAAGAGCCAACAACAGAGAAACTGGCTAGCAATGCTCCAGCGAAGCCA
This sequence comes from Chaenogobius annularis, assembly GCA_015082035.1. Taxonomy (NCBI): domain Eukaryota; kingdom Metazoa; phylum Chordata; class Actinopteri; order Gobiiformes; family Gobiidae; genus Chaenogobius; species Chaenogobius annularis. The sequence continues at coordinate 60,709 of BJKM01001001.1, read as the reverse complement.
GCCCCCGCCTCCTTACACTCCAGCAGCTCTGGCTCAAGCTGAAGCTCGGCTCCAGAAAAATCCAGGAGTGAGATAGACCCAGCGCTTATGATTAGAAATCCAAGAATGGCGAAACCAGAGCAACAGAGAATGAGATATCTGATTTGAAGAACACAGTCTCGACATTACAAGCAAAAGTGGCACAATCGACAAACCAGGTACATGTCCTGACTGAACAGGTAGACGACCATAGTGGTTACGAACCGTAACCACAGAGGAAATCTGCGGGTTATCGGTATTCCAGAGGACTCTGAAGGGAAAGAGGCGGTCAAGTATATGGGGACCTGAATCCCTGAATATCTAAAACTGGAAAGCTGGAAAAATACAACTTGACCGTGCAGATCACTCCTTGGCTCCCAAGCTGTCCCGAACCAGCGTCCAAGGCCTATTCTACTGAAGTTCCATAACTATAAAAAGCTTGACTTCATAAAACATTCTGTCCTTTTTTCCTTTGTTTTAATGAACCTGGACTTTACTGGAGACATCCGAGTATTTGCCCAACGTGGACCAGCATGTTCCAACTTTAGTTTGTAATTACCCTGGTGAAAATGTTATATCAACCTTACCGGAGCAAATAGAAAGTAGTTTTCCCTCCATCTTCTGATCCTTTATGGGATCAGTCTGTGGGCTCTCTGCATGTTTTTTGCATATTTCTTTTTTTACATTTTGTTTGTTCTATTGTGTTCTTTAGTCATGGTTCCTGTGTTTGTGTGTTGTGTTTGACCAGAGAGCTGTGTAACAAAAGCAATCATTTCAACATAGTTAATACAACGACATTGGAAAAATGAAAGAGAGTAACAAAAAAAAACATTTAAATTACTTAGAACATCGAAAATTAACTAAATTTGGTTATAACAGACTTTACTCATACAGTGGCAAACATAAGAAAGGTGTGTCCATATTAATATCAAGAAGTAAAGCCTTTGAACAGTTGTGAACACAAAGATAAAGATGGCAGATTTGTACTGGTCAAAGGAACTATTAATGGAAGTGTGTTTACTTTGATAAGTGTATATGCTCCACCAGACGTGACCTCCTATTTACATCACTGTAGATCTGGAACAGAAACAAAAACAATGTAATGCTGATCTTCTACATCTTCTTATGACAAAGGACATTGAGACGAAAGTAGTGGAAAATGACAATGGTGAAGTTTCCACACCCATTCTCTGGGATGCCGCTAAAGCAAAGTTTTGAGGAGCGGTCGCCTTTGCCAAAAAGAAATAAAGGCAGGAAAAACTAAACTCAAATGCAACAGGAAATTAAAAAGATAAGAAGGGTGGCCTCAGAGGAAAACGTTTTAAAAATGCTCTTCACCAAACTAAAATATATATTTTTTAAATACGACTGGGTAGAATAACATATTTTGACAAAACAAGACCAAATACAGCAATTGTGTTTAAATCCTTCAACAGAAATGTTTTCACCCAAAAAAATCTGAAAATAAAGAAGAAATAGGACCGTTTCTGGACAGTCTCATTTTACCTGCCATGACCGGAGAGAAAAACCAAATATTAGGTGTTGAAGTAACAACTACTGAAATTCAAAGTGCAATCAAAGGACTAAAAAACAATACTTCTCCTGGGAGCTCTTTCTCTCTTTTCTCTCCTTTTTTTGTTACGGTATAGCGTAAAACACATACTTACATACATACATACTGGCAACCAACCTTCTGTACCTTATGTGGTACATTTCCTTAATGATATTGGTCATATTTCTGAAAACAAACTCTGAACACCCCCCTTACCCTAAAAGACTTACCCATTTAAATGGAAAAAGGAATCTCTTAAATATTTAGGTGTTTTCCTCCATAAAGAACTATCAACAATCTTAGAGGAAAACTACACTCCTCTTTTCTCCACTCTAAAGAAAGATCTAAAACAAAGTACTCTTATCCCCTACTTAAGTCAAAGTCAAAGGATTGAAACTATAAAAATGAATGTTTTCTCAGATTTCTCTGGATCAGGGCTATTCAACATAAGGCCCAGGGGCCAAATCAGGCCCACCAAGCAATTTAATCCGGCCCATTGTTATTTCTCACAAAAATCGAATCCAGCAGTAGTTATTTTATTGTATTACCTCATTATATTGAAATTGTGCGACCCAAAATGTTGTTACAGTGGCATGTTGTGCACCTCGGGAGCCCTGCTCTGGATTTATATGGCAAGGCAAAAAACCACGTCAAAACTTTATAATTATCCAAATAAAAAGGAGGCTGAGGTTTACCATGTCTGAAAAATTACTTTATTTCAGCTCAAATCAGAGCGTTGCTGTAATGGTGTGAGAATATGAAGCTCAATGGAAAAATAATGAGATTAATGTTGTGCCGGGGGTTCCTGTGCAGGCCTTACAGGCAGATGACAAACGGTTGAGTCATTTGGAGGAAGCTGAGAATCCCTGGGTAAAATCTGTGTTTACACTGAAGGAGCTAATCAAAACATAAAAACTTAACAAAGATGTTAAAATCTTAAACTGGTTGGTTTATGACCATGGTTCTGTACCAAATAGAACTGACGTGAGATTCAAGATCTGGTTTACAAAAGGTTTAAACATTTTTTACCAGATTGTAAAAGATAATTCACATGAAAAGCTCTGACATACTGAAAGAATCCTTCAACTTTGACTGAGAAACAGGACTTTTATAGGTATTATTACAAGTATTGACCATTATAACCCTTTATCCAGTCTTGTAAATCAGTACTTTCAACGGGAATAATTCTAGAGGGATATATATATTTTTTTATTTTTAAATGTTTGACGTTTTTTTTTCATAACACCATGTCAAATTGGGGTTTATTCACAAGGAAATGCTAACTGTTGGAGAAACTGTGGCAGCCAGGAGGCAAACCACGGTCACGTGTTTTAGGACTGTCCTGTCACTCAAAACTACAGACTGTTTTTGACATTGCCATCCCTCTCAATCTTACAACTATGTACTTGGGTGTCAAAACTCCTGCCATGGATACAATAAAAGGATACCTTTGGAATGTACTTTTGGCCGTAGGAAAAAGGCCATCACAAAGAAATGAATGGCACAACACCAACGATCAAGGACTGGACTGACATGGGAACACACAGAAATGAAAAATAAAACAAAAAAATAAATTGACATTCAGACCTTTGGACTAAATGGAATTTTAATCTAGATCTGATTGTGCCATGACTAGTCTTGGCTCAAGCACCTTGTCTTGTTTATTTCTATTTGTATTTTATTAAAGAAAAACAGGACTCAAGTGAACAAAAAACCTTTTTAATCAGTACAAATATTTCACTTGTAAACAATACGCAGCTTTTAGAAAAGCTGAAGACTTCAAATCAAACGTATTAACTTCACAAATCCTGCAAAAATAGATTATGCATTTCAAAATGTCAAATTCAAGTGCTCATGGTCCGGCCGCATAAACGGCAGGCACAGGACGCGTAATAAAATCGTTTGGGTTGAAGAATCACCTTCTCTTCTGGGAGTGTCTAACGCTTCGAAGCGTGCAGGTTTCGGGAGGCCAGTGAACGCATCGCACACTTGAAGCACTGAGGTTTGGCACAGCAACAGTCCTTAGTCCAGAAAGACTTGGTTTAGTGGGTTAGTGCTGGGTTAGTGCTGGGTTAGTGCTGGGTTAGTGCTGGGTTAGTGCTGGGTTAGTGCTGGTTAGTGCTGGGTTAGTGCTGGGTTAGTGCTGGGTTAGTGCTGGGTTAGTGCTGGGTTAGACCTGGCTCAGAGCTAGTTTGGACCTACTTTAGTGCGGATTCAGACCTGGTTCAGACCATTCTCAGACAAGGTTTTAGTCCTGCACTGCAAACAGAGTTTGCAAACAGATATCCAAGTTCAAATTAAGGTGCATATGACAGTTAAGACTACTTTATTTCACTATATTATAAAGAACGGTATGTACATTTCATAAGCACGAATGAAATGAAAGTGATACTCCATTTACCACAGGGATTCTCCCACCAAATGGAGGAGGAACACTTGTCATATGCACTTGAAGATTGGATTCACTCGATTTAGGTAAATTTGACATGGTACTTAAAGTCATCTACCAATGGTATCATACTTTTCCTAAATCAAGTAACATTACTGACTCGAGTCATTTTAACCTAGATATTACTTTTCCTACAGCCTGCTTCAGTTCTGTTTAAAGATGTTTAGGACTGGTTTAGACCTCGTTTGGTCTGGATTTAGTCTCGGTTTGGTCGTAGCTCACGCACTTTTAGTCCTGCTGTCGTTTGACTCTGATTCAGATGGCACTTGTTTGTAGTTACCATTGCATTACCATTGTGTTGTGGGGGTCGAACAAAGCCTTTCAGAGAGAAAAACCGTGACTTTGTTCACTCATAATATGTGGCGATGTGATTTTTAAATATTATCTTAATTATAAAAGCAACTCAAGTCTTTTGCTCATTTCGCTTGAATGTCAAAAGATATCATTTTAAGAGTCAGTCATTGGGCAATACCAAATGATCTTGTAGTTGATTGACAAAGTAGAACATAATGTCATTAAAAAGGAGAAACTGGTTTGTCAATGTAAAAGCCTCGATGCACATTGAAACTGGTTCAACCCCTATACGTACTTTTCCTGAGCCGAGGCACCCCTACGTTTTATGCTAAATTTCACTTTATAGGCTCCCCCTTTGAGGTTTACCTTGTGTGATAAAATAAATACTATAAAAGCAGGCATGAAGGTTTTAAATGTATTCCTTTATTCCTGGCCTCCAGCATGAGCATTAACCCAGTTCAAACACCAAATAAAAACAGTATCTGTGTTTCGAAATGTTGATAAGAGTGTAAAGCAGAAAGACTGGTCTGGTCTGATCTGGACTCTGGCCCTCTCAGGGCAATCAGTTTTGAGAAGCAGGCTATGTGTCTTTTTCTGCTCATATTTCAAGACAAATATCCTTGACACACACGTTGCAGTGCACGTTGTAGATGATCGACACGCCCTATGCTTTTTAAAACAACTCGATGTCGTTTTTCCACGATATAAAAAGTGTCAAAAATTTTCGTCTCCTCCACGTTTCCTCTTGCCACAGCACTCCCTTTGAGAAAGCCTGGTTTAAACACATTTAACTGCATTTGGAGATTTATGGAGATTTAATAGGAGATTGACAAACAAGCAAAATCCAGATTTTTAAGTTTTACTGGAAAAATACAAAAGTTGAGCCCACAATAATTTTTCATTTTAATCTACAGATATAATATAACTGAGATTTTATCTCAGTTAATCATTGAAAATGGAAAAATATTTGATTATTTCTGTGTAAAAAATATCTCTAGAGGAAGACCAGACTTTACTGATTATTTTTGCAGTTTTACCTTTGAAAAACAGCTTTGTTCAAAACCACCAAACTGCCTTTCTAATGAGCAGGACTGGACCCGGAGGTAAGAGCGATGACATCATCATTTAACACCCCCAAATGAGTGACAGTTGGATTTAACCAATCACAGTGAAGTGAAGTGACCGCTCAGATGCTGCAAATGGCTTCAGTTGCTCTTTTATGGATAAAAGAAGATACTAACAGCATGAATAGTGAATCTAAGTCATGATTTCAGCTCTAATGATTGTTTGGGCAGATCACCGAGCCTCACTTCTAAACCCTTTTCCTCTCCACTCTGAGCCCATGTGAGGAGTAAACCAAACCCTGCAGACCCACATGGACCCGTTTCACAAAGCAGGCTGAACAAACTCAGATATGATCCTACTCAGACTGGGCCGACTCAGTCAGACAGCCAGCCATTGTTAATAAGAAATTGTCCAATCGGAGCACTGCTTCAGAGAACAGGAGATCCCACCCAAACATAACTAATGTTTTCTTAATAAACCAAATCTAAATTGCGCCTGAATTATCATTTTTAATCACGAGGTCACAAAATGGTTAGTAGTTCAAGTCAAGTTTGTGTCTGTGAGACGTGGCTAAAGCTAGAGTAAACAAGAAACTACTTCCTGTTTCTCCTCCGCTTTTTCTGCATTTATTTCACTTTCACTTTGCGAAGCCTAATCTACACCCGTCTTCATGTACTGCACTGGCTTTGGATCATGTTAGAGGCATTATGCTCTGGAGAAATCATATTTTGGGTCTCGAGGAGAGCGTCTGCGTCGATAAACGGGAAACAGCTGATGCTAACATGCTTTGCTAGCTTTGTTTTGCTAAGCATGTGGGCTCAACATATAAGTTAGCGTCAGTGGAAATACAGCGCTTTATCACGAGATCAAGTTTGGTGAAAAATGATTCTTTTCTGTTTCCATTTGCTTTTTGTCTCGTTTTGACCTGAGTCTGAGCCAGACTCTCAGGGACCGCTTTGGGTTCGGGTCAAGACAGTGGAGACACTTTCGGACCGTACGATCTGCTCCAAAGTGAACCAATGGAAACATAGTGTGAAACTCCTACAGTCAAATTCTAGACTTCATCCCATTTCCTTTGTTCCTTTTCACTCATAACGAGTCTTATTAGCAGCTCTGCTACGAGGTCACAACTACACGCTCCTGTTCAGAGTTCTCTGTGTGGTCCATCTCCTCCTCCTCCTCCTCCTCCTCCCCCTCCCCCTCCTCCTCCTCAGTCCTGTCCCGGAGCGCCCGTAGGAGCACCCGCAGCAGAGTGTTCTCATGCAGCAGGCTCTCTGAGGTGTGGGCCAGCTCCTGCAGCCTCCTCACGGCCTGGCCCAGCTGCCGGCTCTTCTGGCGGTGCTGCTCCTCCAGGCTGTGCCGCTCCTGCTGCAGCTCCTGGTTGTGGGCCTCCAGCGCACGGGCGTCCAAGCTCAGCCGCCGGTGGTCCCTCCAGAGCCAGGCCAGCTGCTGAGACAGGCGCTCGCAGGCCTGGTGCAGCTGGCCCACCTCCGCCTGCAGGGCCTGGACCTGGGCTCGGAGCAGGCCGGGACTTCCCTCTCCTCCTCTGTCGGGGGGCCGCACAGAGTCGCAGTGCTGCAGGACAAAGCGCAGCAGGTTGGGCAGAGTGATGGGCTGCTCCTCCGGAAACTTCACACTCTGGTGCTTCCTGAGAGAGCAGCAGCACAATCAGCACTGGCCCAGGACGTCACAAGAGGGGATTATTCTAAATCTACTTTGAGATGTACTTGGGTACTTAATGTCTGAGGGTGTATCGCCCTTTAGCCACAAAAGCACGTCACACCGCGGGACAGACTTAAAAGGCAATTATTATTTCAAGGACGGCCTTCCTCAAGCATTGCATCTAATTACAATTGCATTGTAACTCTGCATTATTGATATTTTAACATTTAAATCATACATTACCAAAACTATTTACAGCATTAATAACCATTAGAACTATATTTCCCTGAGGAAATACAGCTGTCACACCACAGGACATCAGACCGGTCCATGTTCAAAGTAGGACTTTACAAAAGTAAGAATATAATCAGGATTTCTTTTGCGCTGTAGCTTAAACCCTGACCCAGCACTTGTCCTGGGGCATAAATGACAGATGAGCTCATATCAGCTTCTTATATCTTTTTCAGGTGTAAAGTGGAGATAAAAGTGTCATTTTAGTCAAGTGTGTAACGATCTGACCTGTATCTGGGGAAGAGCAGGACGGTGGGCACTCGGTCCACCATGAACTCCCAGGGCAGGTCGTTCAGAGCCACGTTCACCCTGAGACACACGCACAGATGTGGAGCAAGATGAAAAGCATGGCAATGTGCTGAGGACCAGGTCGGCTCAAAAGGTCAAAGGTCATGTATCTGTGGCACATCATCAGACAGAGGTCACCTCTGCCCGCTGCAATTGTACACACAAACTTATCAAATGGCACAAAAATGTCAAAGTGGGTGTGTTTAAAGTTCACTGCACACTGCTCAATACTGCCCTCTAGTGGTGCAGGTGGCTTACAACGCTGGAAGTGCCCATCTACAGTTTGGACAACATGTATCCTCCCCGACTGCCAAAATCAATAATGTTGTTTAGAAGTTTGTGTTGCTCCTCGAGGCCTTGCATAATGATGGTTTCATTTCAAGTTTACTTTTCCCTGAGCAGAGCAGTGTCAGGTCTGTTTTTCAGAGCACTCCAGCCTGAAATGCAGGATGATGCAGGATTAGTTTAACATGCAGGAACCCCCTCCCACGTCTGTATGGGACAGTATGAAGGTGTGATGCACTGCAGTACAACAATGTGGAGGTGTGTATTTAACGACATTCAACAAAAACATGAGACTTCTTAACGGTTTGCCTGCCACAAACAGAAAGTTCCGTCTTAAGGACTTAAACAAATCGCGTGATGGCAGAACCTGAAGCACATGTTCACTCAAAACCATTCACGTGCAGCTGCTCACTGCAGATCTTAGCGCTTTCTTTCCGAATGGATGTCCAGAAAAACTTAAATGTTACCGTCCAGCAAGCTTTGGAGCAGATATTTATAGAAAAGGATGACACTGGGTCAGAGTTTGGAGAAAAGGAGACAGATTTCTTAATGCCTGTAGCGCTGCATATAATCTGTGCATCATGAAAGGGACGTTCACGTGGCCCCTTGTCGTCTGGAACGTTGCTTTTATTAGTTTGAAGATGTAAAAGAAGACACTTCATCTTTGCTCTTTTTACCATGCAGAGCTTATATTATAATTCGAAGACTTTATTGCGCTGGAGTTGCACATATTTTTTCACCCAAATGAAGAACAAAGCAAAACAAAAACTGACTAAAAGTGTGTTCTTCTCTTACTTTTGGCCCAAAAATGCTCATTTCTGATGAAAACTATGGGTTTTAAAATGTCCTATAAAAAGGAATGGATCAATGTAAGATTGCACTTTGGGTCAATGAAAGTAGAGCCATGGGTGTTTCCGTTGTCAAGCAATAGCACAATTTAAATAAAAAATATTAAAGGCTATGTTTTAAAAGGAACGGTCCTCACTAAATCCTCCGAATCAGGAAGGAAACATTTGCCTGAAACCATGACTTGATGTATCACATTTTGACACCTACAGTTCCTACCTGCACGGAGAGTGAGCAGCAGGGGCAGTACCGTACCTGGCCACAGTGAGGGCGCTGTTGCCCTGCAGCAGGCGGGCCAGCTGGATGAAGAGGTGGTGCAGCACAGAGCAGAAGCCACACCACTGAGTGTAGTAGAGCAGCAGGACGTCCTGGAACACACAGCCCTGACATGTCAGTTGCTCCTTTTCTTCATTAGTATACACTGTACATCTACATTGGTTTGGCCCCCGCTCTAGGCCCCCGCTCTAGGCCCCCGCTCTAGGCCCCCGCTCTAGGCCCCCGCTCTAGGCCCCCGCTCTAGGCCCCGTCTATAGGCCCCGCTCTAGGCCCCGCTCTAGGCCCAGTTATGATCCACAGGGATTGGAGCAGCTAGCAGCAGCTCAGCAGCAGCTCAGGCAGCAGCTCAGCCAGCAGCAGCAGCTGCAGCAGCAAGCTCAGCTAGCAGCTCAGCAGCAGCTCAGCAGCTCAGCAGCAGCTCAGCAGCAGCAGCAGCTCAGCAGCAGCTCAGCAGCAGCTCAGCAGCAGCTCAGCAGCAGCTCAGCAGCAGCTCAGCAGCAGCTCAGCAGCAGCAGCAGCTCAGCAGCAGCTCAGCGCAGCTCAGCAGCAAGCAGCTCAGCTCAGCAGCAGCTCAGCAGCAGCTCAGCAGCAGCTCAGCAGCAGCAGCAGCAGCTCAGCAGCAGCTCAGCAGCAGCTCAGCAGCAGCTCAGCAGCAGCTCAGCAGCAGCTCAGCAGCAGCTCAGCAGCAGCTCAGCAGCAGCTCAGCAGCAGCTCAGCAGCAGCTCAGCAGCAGCTCAGCAGCAGCTCAGCAGCAGCTCAGCAGCAGAAAAGTACTAACACACACACAAATCTCCACACATTTTCAGGAGCCGCTGATCAATCTGGGCGTTCATTGGCCTGTTTAGTGTTTGATCTACCAAAAGGTGAGTGACGAACAGAAAAGCAGTTGGCTAATGCTAGTTACCATGTGACTGTAATGTTGTTTAACAGCACAAATGAGCTCAACTGTTGTAGTTCCAACTTGGTCAGCTCTTTATGGTCAGATTGGCTCAGACGAACATGGGCTTCGACCCAAACATGTATCATCAGGTGAACCCCTCCAGTTACAGTAGTCCTGACCAAGCACAAAGATCTGGAGATGGGCCCCACTCAAGGCAGAGCAGCCCACTATGACACCATAACATTACAGTACTCCTGGGAGTCCTGGTCATGATCTATCTATTATATGGACTCAGTTGGCCATAGTTGTATGATATCCTACTATATAATGTCATCTTAATTCAATGGGAAGGACCCTCAACTAGAAAACGAATATAGTGCACCTTTAAACATCTCACACACTTTTTGAAAAGTACCACTTTAACATACACTAACGCAGAGTGCAGCTTCAAAAAGGCCCAGTGAGGGCTATGGCCCGGTGCAGGCCGCATCAGATCATATTACTCTCGCCTCTCACATCGCGCTCAGCCTCATTCATAAAGTTTCACCAGCGGGAAGTATAGGCAGTGGCCGACGGGGCTCGCCTCATCTACAGCTCGGCACGTACCGGCCTATTTGCCTATCAGCCCACCGGGGAAATCCCCGCATACCAGCCCACCTTTGCCTGTCACTCACTGAATCACACTGTAGAAAAAGATTCAGTTGTAGTCATCTGGACTCTGTTTTAGAAAAACCAAAACGTTTCGACTCTCATCCAAGAGTCATTCTCAATCAGTGAAACAAGTCTGAGAACTCAGGTTTATGTCCTACTCTGTAAGAGCCCCGCCCACAGGGCGGGACCTCCTGATAATGGCCCATTGAAACTGAACTGGGAGGGGCCTATTGTTCCCTGGCGTTCACCTTGAGTGCCTGTTTAGCATCAGAATGCCCCGGGCGTCTCCATGGTTTCAGCAGACCATTATAAACAACTGGAAGGTTGAATCTTAAACCTCCATTACGGTTTAAGGAAGGATTCTCTTTTTAACAAAGATTGCCTCCTTAACTCCTCTTTCAAACCATCTTTTCTCCTGCTCAGAATCTCCACCTCACTGTCTTCAATAGAGTGGTTTGTGGCTTTAAGATGAAGATGCACCGGCGCTCTGGGGTCCTGAACTTGCGTGTCTTCTGTGCAGATAAAGCCTCTTGTGAAGTGGCTGTTTAGTCTCCCTCGCTCTTTACAGCAGTCTTCACTGCATTGGATAGAGTCCAGATGAATCAACTGAATCTTTTTCTACAATGGAACACTCCTGGACAAATGAGGGATTACACCGACACGACACATTTGGTATAACCGTTGTATATTGATTGTTTAGTTTATTTTCAATACAGGTTGGATTTTTAATTTTGTGCGTAGTGCAGATTTTTGGTGCGCGGAGACCTTTGGAGCAGTGCGCAATTGCACAGCGCACGCAGCTTAGAGGGAACATTACCTACTGGGACAACTTGTGGACACTTGTGGACACTTGTGGACACTAGAGATTTTTAGATAAACTTGACAGAATTGAGGAGGAAATGGTTTTGATGACCGTGAGCAGAGCTAGCCAGGGGGCACCGTTGTGCAAAGAGACTGCAGACCTCATAGCTCCAGTGCATGTACCTGCTGGACGTCCAGGACAGTGTGACTGAAGGAGGAGCTGGTCACCTCAGTGATCAGTGGCGGAGAGGACATCGCCTCCTCTTGTCCCACCAGGTGTCTGTGCAGTGGGCTATAGGGAGCGCTGAAGTTCACAATGAAGCCCTCTGCAACAGAGCCAGAAGTTCACTGAGATGGGACAGGCTGAAGTTAACACGGCTCCTCACTCGCCTCGCACACCATATATAAATAGGCCTATATAGTGGCCTATAATAGTGCCTAATAATATTGTATTATGTATAGACGTGCAATATAAAGCAGGAAGAGAAATTGTTCATTAACTTGACTAGACCCATTCATACAGATGACTATTTTGAAAATAAAATAATAACTAGACTAAATATTAGAAGGTTGAGCTTATAATCACTTCACTCTTTTTAACTATAATATAGTTATTATAATAAGACAAGCTCCATGGTAACGCTGGGAGGAGGGGCTCGATACGTAGGAAAAGTCAGCTTTCCTTTGGGACGTGTCAATAACAAACTGCTCTGTGAAGGACAGAAACAGTGAACTGCTAGAGTCTCCTCCTCCTGCTCCTCGGCCTGACTCCCTCTCCTCTTTCGCCTCCCTCATGTGAGCGTTCTACGGCTCCGCTGTCGTCTTGTCGGCTCACGCCGCGGTGTGCTCCTACAGAAACTCACTGAGAAGCGGACAAAATAACAACTGTAGACTCTGTATTTGTGTAGTGACACACATGTTGTCTTTTGACCCGTGAGTCAGGTCTGGCCGAGAAAGTTTCATTTCAATGCAGCAGATCTTTGTATTCTGCCGCATCTACATTCACTTCCTCAAACTAATTTCTCCGTGAATATGAGTCTGATTGTAATAAAACACACAGCGTTTTTAGCTACCTAAAATATGGGATGAAGTCGAGTTTTAGGAATGTTTATTCCCCCCCCCCATGTCAAAACGGATGGCGGGCCATTTGATTTTGATTTATTTATATTTCATGTTAGGAATGGCGGCCTCGCTATGCACGTAGCGAGACCCCTGTATAGTTACATGTGTGTGCGTGTGCTTACCCAGGTCCTTTGTGAGCGTGGCAGAGTGGCTAAGTTGTAGAACATAGTGCACTTCATCCTTCAGGTCAACAATGGCAGCAAACGAGCGCTCAGGGGCCCCGGGCTCCTGAGGCGTTGAGCTGCTGTTGTGCGTGGCCCCCAGCCGCACTGCCAGCGGCCAATTGAGCTCTGCGTCCAACAGGTAGAATCGCAGGGTCTTGTTGGTGAGGCAGCGCAGCCCTGTGAACCACACAGCCTCGGGGTCAGGGGCCAGAGGAGCTGGAGGGGCCACAGTGGCCTGGTCCCTGGGGTCTCTGCTCTGGCAGCAGGCCCTGTAGTGGCTGAGGGGACTGTAGTGGCTCAGGAGGCAGCTGCAGGAGACAGGACAGGACCCGTGCAAGTAGCAGTGAGGTAGACCTGAGGGGCCCAAAGAGGGGACTGGGCAACCTGAGGATCCCCAGGGCCCTTGCCGCTCCAGGCACAGCTCACACACTGCACTGGACCGGGGCACAGGCACAGAGTGGCAACATGGAGCGCCACCACTGGGACAGGAGTGGTACTGCACTGCCAGGTCTTCAACCTGAAGACGACAAGTAGTTCCTCTACATGACGCGTACAGTGTACAGTTCCTCTACATGACTCTCCCTGACGTGTAAAGTTTCCTCTAAATGACACGTACGTGTAAAGTTCCTCGACATGAGCGTGTACAGTGTAAAGTTCCTCACATGACGTGACAGTGTAAAGTTCCTCGACATGACGTGTACAGTGTTAAAGTTCCTCGACATGACGTTTACAGTGTAAAGTCCTCGACATGACGTGTACAGTGTAAAGTCCTCGAAACATGACGTGTTACAGTGTAAGTCCTCGACATGTACAGTGTAAAGTTCCTCGACATGACGTGTACAGTGTAAAGTTCCTCGACATGACGTGTACAGTGTAAAGTTCCTCGACATGACGTGTACAGTGTAAAGTTCCTCGACATGACGAGTACAGTGTAAAGTTCCTCTACATGAAGCCTCTGACCTGCTGTAGGAGGACGCTGGGTTGAGGTCCTAGAGGGTCATGAGGCAGGAACAGAAGCAGGGCAGGCCCTTTGAGAAGCTCCTCCTCCAGGAGGCGGGACTTTGTGCCAGGTGGTTGCAGCCATTGGAGGACGGTCTCATAGTGCCGAAAGACCCAGTTGCAGATGGCCTCAGAGGTGAAATTCAGCTCAGCTCGAGGAAAAATCTGTCTCACACAAACGAGGAAATGTGACGTTTGTTTTTAAACACTATATTATTTTTCTTACTTTTATAAAACAAAACACAACAATGGTGAAAGTTTAAAACAAAAAAAAACATTTATTATAATTTTCCTCTTTTTTTTTCTTTTAGGCCTCGAGTCAACACTGTTTTTTTTTCTCATAAGCAAAGACTTAACTTCTAATGATCCTGTTACTCTCTGTCTCAGGCCCTGTTCCCCTGACGGAGCTTTCTATTACAATGTGACTCACCAGAGAGGAGTTGAACCTTCGGTGGAGGTAGATACTGCCCTCCTCTGGGACTGGGATGGTCTGTGCCACCCGTCTGCTGGTCACCACCCCGAAACGCACTGCCCCACGGAAATCTGGCACAAAAATCAATATTGACGCACTTCTCTAACACCTGGTGTCCACAACACAATATTCTTTTGTGTCAAAACATTTATGGATGTCACATTTCAGAAGATAGTCACACACGCAATCAGTCGTGGATATTGTCTGATCTAATGGTATATGGGATTTAGTATTTGTAAAAGCTGAAAGAGAAATGGGGAGATAAGGTTCTGTTTACGGCTGAACTCTTCTTCTGCTGTTACTTTGAGGGGCGCTTGTGTGTACAGTTGGTAGTGTAGCCTTTGTGTACTTGGTCTTGTCTTGGTCTCGAGCTCTTGGACTTTGTCTCGTCACTTACTCGAAGGAAACATGTCTCAGACTTGTCTTGGCTCTGTTTAATACGTTAACATTTGACTAGTTGTAGACCAGTAAGAGAAAGTGGGGGTATTTTAAAGATGCCTCTGTGATTGGAGGATATAACCAAGCCCATTTAAGATGGTGAGATTAATCCTAGTTTTGTATGTTGCATTTGGTTCATTGTTCACGCTCTTGAGTACCTTTAGTTTGGCATCAAGTTATGAAAATTGTTTATTACAAACAACATTTCCGTTTCCCCTGGGACTGACTGGGTTATGGCGTGTCTTGTCTTGCGTTTCCTGGCCACATGTTTGCGTTTACTCCTGGCCACATGTTTGGCAGAGATTAACGGACATTAGTGGACATCCATCCAACTGAAGCCAGTGGCACAAACATGAAGCAGCGCTGTAGCGCTCACCCCTGCGGAGGGCCTGCAGGGCAGACAACATGTAGGTCAGATACCCTGGAGACTGTGGAGAAGAGCTGAACTGGAAGAAGCCCACCACTCGAGGCTGAGGAGACAGTTATAACAAGAAGCTTTACACACACACTTCCAGGTGAATCCAGGTGAAGAAAAACAACAGTCCTACCTCATGATACGACAGGAAGTCCTGCAGCACGGCTTCAGAGGGCAGGTATGTGAGCGGAGTGAGCACTTTCAGAATAAAGCTCTCCACATACGGGGCCACAAAAGGGCCCTTGTACTCTATCGGCCCAAATCTGGAACACAATATTCTCATCTGTGACGGTTTGGCATCCAAACGTTTGGCACAATTTACAACAAACATTAATTCAACAAAATAAAAAGGTGTCGTACATTTTTATTTGCCAGTAGTTACTCTGAGGAGTTTTGGCCCAGTGTGTTGCTAGGTAACAGTTTTTATTGTTAATCATGACATCACATGACAATCAGGAAGTGACATTGTAAAGCTAAAAGAAATAAACTGGGAAAACATTTTTAAAATGTTTTGCTAAATCTTGACACCTGTCTTACTTTGCAGAGGAGGAAAGTCACCTGCATGATTCCACAGAAACAGATTGTTAAAGCAATACTTCGGAGCTTTCTTCAAATACGTTTTATGCCAGTCTGTGGAATAATACAGCCAAGCAAAAACATTTCCATGGAAACAAGCAGGAGGCTCTTTCTCCAGTCAGGTTTGTGTACAGTAAAAACAGTTGAAGACACACTACGCAACTTTGAGCCAGCTTTTCTTCTTATTTTCAGTCGTGCTCAATCACTCTCAGTCATCTCCAGTTGAAGTCGGTCGCAGCCGCTTCAGTCTCGTAGTGTGGACCAGTCACGACTAGACTCTCGTTTGAATCTCAAAGTGTGGAGCGGGAAAGGCCAGGCAAGTTTATTTGTGCACAATTTGTACACAAAGGCAGTTCAAAGTGCCTCATACAACAAGAAAAAAATGCATTAAAATCACAAAGACAAGAAATCACCAAAGCTTAATTTAAAGAAATTAAAAAAGGTGCCATTTTCCGTCAAATAGTTTAAGACTTAAAAGAGAAGAGTGCAAAGAAAAATCATTTCAGTCATATGCACAGCCAAACAAAACAGTTTTTAGCTTAGATTTGAACATTGCCAGAGTAGAGGCCTGTCTCAGCCTGTCTCGCATCCTCAGGAAGACTGTTCCAGATTTTAGCTGCATAAAACTGAAACGCAGATTCCCCATGTTTAGTCCTGACCTGGCACCAGCAGAGGGCCGGTCCCTGAGGTCCTCAGAGTCCGAGATGGTTCATATAGCACTATCATGTCCGAGATGTACTTTGGTGCTAGGCCATGGAGAGACTTGTATACAAGCAGAGCTGCTTTGAAGTCTATTCTCTGAGCCACAGGGGGCAGTGCAGAGTCCTGAGCACAGGACTAATGTGATCGTACTTCCTGGTTCTAGTCAGACGAGCCGAGCAGCAACGTTCTGGATGTACTGCAGCTGTTTTACAGCTCATTTGGAGAGGCCAGTGAGCAGGCCGTTACAGTAGTCTAATCTACTAGAGACAAACGCATGGATAAGTCTCTCCAAGTCTGGTTTAGACACTATACTTTTGATTTTGGCAATGTTTTTTAGATGGTAAAAAGATGCTGATGTGATTGATCTGACGTGGCTGTTAAAATTCAAGTCTGAGTCCATTATTACCCCCAGATTTCTCACTTGATTTGTAGGTTTTAGAGGGAGACTCTGGAGCTAACACTTTCTCTTTGTTTCTGTGGGCCAAGGACGATGACTTCAGTCTTGTCTGAGTTCAGCTGGAGAAAGTTGTTTTGCATCCACACACTGATCTATTGGATGCAGTGACAGAGTGAATCCACTGGTCCATATTCACTGTCGTCAGTGAAACATAGATCTGAGTGTCGTCTGCATAATTGTGATAGGTCAGTTGATACGCAGCGAAAATTTTTCCTAATGGCAGCATGTAGATGTTGAATAGAAGTGGTCCCAGGATTGACCCTTGGGCACCCCACAGGTCAGGAGCATCACAGGTCAGGAGCATCTGGTCTGAGACACAGTTACTAATTTCAAGTTTTTCCAGATAGGAAAAGACGCGACTAGACTCCAGTTGCAGTCATTCAAATATATTTGAATTATAAACCAGATTTTGTCTGTGCTCTGGTGCAGCAGGATGTTTACAGACACTTCTGCACACACGGACCCCAGCAGCCATTGACAAGAGGCGGAGGAGGCACTAGAAACATCCTCGTCTGAGCTAAACCTTTCTATTTTTGTCTTTACAGAAAGAACAATGCACAAACAATGAGAACAAGCAGATATTCCTGCTTAAACATCAGATTATTAAAAGGCACATGCACTACTTTTACACTTAGAACCAGAGCTGAACCGACAAACACTCACAGCGTGGCTCATCCGCCGCTTTTCTCCTCGTTCCGTGCGGCTCACATTTCCTGGATGTGGATCAAATCTACTGGAAACATGTCCAACTACTTCACCTCTGTCCACACTAGAACCTGCCTGCACAAAGTTCCACGGCCCCGATCCACGGCCCCCGATCCACGGCCCCCGATCCACGGCCCCGATCCACGGCCCCCGATCCACGGCCCCCGATCCACGGCCCCCGATCCACGACCCTCTCCAACATTCTAAATCTCACACCTGGAAAAGTTGTGTAGTGTGTCCCCAGCTTTAACTATAACTCTGAGTCCTGTCACGGGCACTTGAACCTTGAGCGTACGCTTGGCAGTCCATAATCCAGTAAAAGCGCTCTGGTGTGTTTGTGTGCTGGGCTTGGACCCACCTTCTGTAGAAGAGCTGGATGCTGGGGTACTGGTACAGGCGCTTCTGCTTACGGCAGCGGCCATGGCTCCACCAGCAGTTCACTGCCACAAACTGCACCTGCAGGCAGAGGCAGAGGTGTGCTGGGTCATATCAGCCAGGGCACAAAGAAGGGGGGCGCGCACAGAGAAGGGGGGGCGCCCTCACTACTTACTTGTTTGGCCAGCTTTTGGGCCACGAGCTGCACTTCCTGTCGCGCTGCCATGGAGTGAGCACACCACGGAGCGTAGAGGAAGATCAGGGACACCTCAGCCACGCTACGCAGACGCTCAACCTGAAGCACAAATACTGTGCTGAAGCAGGTCTTCATCACAGCTTCAGCTCTTTACATTTTGAGTAAGGACAAGGCTGCAACTATTAACCAACTAATCCTGATTAGTTGACCACAGAAAAAAGAATTTGTTGTATTTGTTGTCTGTCATTGAAATCGTTAACTGGACAATACAGACTCTTAAACTTTATAACAAAGACGGCTGAATTATTAAATTCAGATTTTTATCAATAAAAGACATTTTATTAGTAAATATTTTCCATCTAGAAGCCTTAAATCACCATATTTCAAAAAATGTTATTCTAAATAGTCTATGTACAATAGAACTAGTCGTTTGACTAGTCAACTACTAAAATAATAGTTGCAGCTCTAGTAAGGACAATGTGAAATGTCACATCAAAAATACCATTTACTTTAAATGTTACCAAATGAGCTTCTCTTTACAGTAAAGGAAAGAATAACCCTACTGGGACCGTATTGGAAACAAAATGTAGTTAGCAAATCATTCATTATCTCTTTTTACAGCCTTTATTAATTGAAATGAAGTTGCAAACATACATTTTTAAAAGGTCAATTGGAAAATTACAAACATGATATGAGCTTCCAGAGTGGGAAAGGGAGAATGCCAGCAGGACATGTGTGCCACATCAGAGTCCGTGTGTAAGTGCTACTGTAGCCAGGCCCTACTGTGAGCTTGGGCGTCCTCACCTGATCGATCTGTCCCAGGTAGAGGTCGACCACAGGGGCCTCCGAGGAGAAGAAGCGCCCCGGGGGCCGGGCGGGGGCCACCACGTTCTTAGCACGCCTGCAACCACAGACGACAAGAGGTCACACACACATCACATACAAAACAATCTGCATATTACTTTAAAATCCAGGGAAAGCCTCCGTGAGATGGGAGATGACTTTTTGTTTCTGGACATTTGGTTTGACTGATTAAAGTGTATTGTGAACGAGAACCGGACCAGCTCAGACAAAGAGACCATGTTGCAACTTTGGTCCACAATCGAATAGAGTCTGCTTCGTATTTGTATTGAGAATGCAGCCTAAATGTAGATTTTGTAAACGTTTCAGTAAAATGTTGTGACAGTTTGTTCCATTAAGCCACAGCTCTGCCATGACACATATATTTACTTTTACAAACATTTAAAATAAAATTAAAAACACACCAGAAATGACACTGAAGTCTGTCTTAAACGCTGAGCCATAAGAGAGGAACATGAAGATAAGCGTGTAACGATTACAAATATTGACATGCGATATAGTGTAACAGAATAGACATGAGACACACGGACATAACACAAACATCCGTGGAAAACCTGGACTCGTTTCTTTTCAGGGACAAAAGGAGAGTTTCTACCTTTTAAAAAGGTCAGAAGATATTCTCTAGTAATTAAAATGTTTGCTTTGAGAGCCGACTTCTTGGGGCCCGGAGGGTTAAAGCAGAATAATACAAAAACGTAAAATCTTTTCAAAATGTACATATACTGCTAAAAAAAAGCTGTAATAAATGAAACACATACGTAGTTAGTATCCATAATGAACCTTGGGAGTTGGATTTATTTGACCCTTTGACCCCTTTGCACTCTTAAAAAGCTGTTGCATTGTCCATTCAGTAATATTTGTGTCGAGTCAACATAAAGGGCAGCTGAACTCCAAACTAGGGTCACAAAAACGGACAAAAGCCTGTGCAATATCATCAGTAAAATGAACAAAATAATAATAATAATGTCTTAAAGATGCTCCCCTTATACAACCTAAAACAAAAATGTGTGACAATAGGGATGTCAAGATGACTCTGTTAAATCGATAATTATGATTATTTCGGTCACAATATAATTGTACAAACTAAAAAATTATAAATCAGACATTTTAGAAGCAAAAAGAAATTATTTCAGTTCAATCTGTACTACTAAAAAGTTAACTTGAATGCAAACAAACTTTTATAACTGGGTGTTTATGTTAACTTACAATATAGACGTATTGAGTTTATCCTTTAGAAAGTTACATTTTATAAAACTGGTCACAGACTAAAAGAGTTCATGAGATCCATTAGACAATTTGAGAGGAAATTCTGTATTTTACGGTTAGTTCTTGGTGACAACAATCACAAATTGTGATTTTTTTTTCCACCCGCAGAATGTGATATTTTGAGATTCTTAATCTACAATCCTCAAAAAGCTTGTTCATTTCTGCAAATGCAAACATATACACAACATGATAATAGTACTTTCTCATATTGTGCAGATGAACTGGTTCAACAACATTTTTACACACGTCACCAAACACGACTCAGTGGATTGTTTTGTGAATAAAAACACTAGAAGATGGAGAACAGCTGGGCATTTAAATCCTACTCTTTATAATGTAAAGTTCTTAGCAAGGTCTGACCTTATTGTATATTTGTATTTATTTTATTCTATTGCTTTATTTTACCACATGTAATTATTGCTTCTTGACCTTGTTATAGAGCTGCGTTTCACCAAATCAGCTGTGAAATGTTGTTCACTGACCATTGGAACAAAAGGGACCGGGAAACGAAAACAAAGCAGTGGTTGAGATTATTTGCATGTGTTTTGCTGCTGAGAATCCAGAGTTCTGATGTGGCCAAAGCAACACGCAGTAAAGAGAGGTGAACCTAAAACATGACACGTTCCGGCTCATCTGATCCTGTCCCGTTCTACAGAGCCTTTAACAGTTTGTAAACCAATTCTAAACTCCGGAAGGGAGGAAAAAGTTATGATAATGTGAGTTCACTGGAGAAACTGGGATTAACCTCAGAATATTATAAAATATGAAAAATCCGGATGGTTTTGTCAAAGTAAGTAAGTCTCAGATACATGCGAGTCAGAGCCTGACATTTAATATTGGATTTGACTGCATTTGGAGATTTAAATGGAGACAATTTTGATGAAGGCAAAAATCCAGATTTGACTGGATAAATGCTCACAGAAATTATAGCTTTTCATTTTATCTAGAGATACAGTATATATTATAGTATTAACAAAGTGTAAAATAAAATGATAAATATCTTAAAATTTGGACTGAATCCTGTATTGTCCTGCAACTGAGGCTCAAGTGATCAGAAAATTCCTATTTTCACCTACCCCCTATCCCCGCCCACATCCCTGTACTAACTGTGATCATTTGAAAAAATAAAAAGACCACAAGTGACATATGTCAAGTTGTAAATGTCTCATAGCAACTTTTCAAAAATAAGAACATATAAATGACAATCTGCTGCTCGTTACAGTTGTTACTATGTCACTATGAAGAGGCGGGGCTTATCAGTTCTGCAGTTTTGAACAGGAAGTCAATGGACCTGTCTATTATTAACTTGTTTTCGATCAATATCGCGGTTTACAATATAACTAAATGTAAATTGAGGAGTTACATGTCATGGTTCAAGATTAAGAACCTTTACAGAAAGAAAGTAGAATATCTCCTTTAAAACAGGCTCTGGTGTGACTCACATGAATGAGTGCTTCAACTCAGACAAAACATATTTTGCGATATTCTGAGTTAAATCCAGTTTCTCCTCTGAAATTACATCATGTTCCACTTCACTATTGCCTCCATTCTTGAATTTAGAATGTTTCTGATCACAACTTTAAAAACAACATATGCAAGGTGAAATTACGATGATTTTGAGCTAATTAATCCTTTCCAGTGGATCCCAAACCGCAGTGACAAAGACATAAGGTGGTTAAAGGAGCTCCATAGCGGTTTACACTTAGCAGTCTTACCAGACTTACCAGCACACTTCACTACTTACTTACTTACTTACTTACATACTTTCTTTCTTTCTTTCTTTCTTTCTTACGTACCCGCATGTGAACTTGACAGCCAGCAGGAGCAGCACGCCGAGCACAATGGCCCCGCACAGGAGCTCGGGTCTCCGGGCCATCAGGAACAGCACCTGCCGCCGGAGAGACTGCCTCAGCCGGCGCAGCAGCAGCATTACCGCCACTGGTCCGCTGCTCGTCCCATTTATACGCCCCCGGCTGTGCGCTCTACGCGGCCATCATTTGCCTGCCTGCCCGGGGGGGTAGGAGGGATAAGCAACCTGCACACAGGCAGTCACACACACGATACACACGAAGCTAGCCTGGATTGGTCATGAGTGCAGTGAGCGGAGCAGGCTCGTTTCAAACGCGGCCGCACCAACCCTTCTTCCCCACGTCGACTTTTCACTTCCGCAACAATGACGCCGGCCCGGGGAGCGGGTGGCAATTGACTGCATTCAGTAAAACGAAGACGCCTTGGCCAAAATTGCGTTACTTACTGTACTAAACAAAAATGACAAGAGTAAGTCTTAACCACAGTGTCACGCAACCTATAAGCATATATATGTACTGCTTTGCAGAAACACACTTTAGTCAGGATATTGTTTTGTTGTGTTCACGCACTTTGACCACGGTCCCTTGATAAAGCTAACGTTCTCATTACAGAACACCAGATGGCGTCTGACTTAACGCGAGACCAGGCATAGACACACTATAGAATAGAATCATATACATAGTATATATAATTCTACTCTATATACAGGCCATGAGGCACTGGAAATGAATAACAAAAAAAACTTAAATCGCCAGAAAAAGAAAAGACTGAAAATAAATGCAGTTTTTAAAAAAAAATATTGTTTATATTGCACTTAAAGTTTATAAAAAAAACATGTGTCCTTATTGTTTGAAAAGATGGAACCAGAATTGACAGTCTAATGTGTACATTTAAGAGTGAGGATAAATAACAGGGACGTTTTCCACACAGGCCCTTGTAAATAAACAGGGCAATGCACAACCAACTTTTTAATATAGCCTGATATACATTGGCAATGAGATTTATTCCTATTCATGGGTTTTAGCTTTCTGACATATTCAACATTTTGAAGACTTTTTCTCATACGAAATATATCATATTCAATTTTAAATATTTAAAATTTCTCATCAAGCCAATTTTGCACCTCACTTAATTTTTTTTTGGGAGTCTGGTGTCTATACAAATACCCAAAACATGCAAGAACTTACCATGTCAATGTGGTTTCCTTTAAAAGTGTGAAATGGTCAAATTATCTGACCTTGAGACCCCAGATATGGGCACTGAACTGCAGAAGAAAATATATGTAATGCATTGTTTGGATGTAAAAAAAAAGGAAAAATGTTTTTGGCTTTGATAATCCACAGTATGGAATAAACTTATCTCCATGGAGAATGCATGGTTTTAACTTTCTATTTCCATGGAATCGTGCAGGGGACTTTCCACCTGTTGTTGCCTTAAATGTATCGCATTGAAAACTTCTTCTGTAGTTGATTTACTTAATTCTAAGAAAAATAAATGTACTGTATAGATTAATATAAGGCATCTATGTGTAAAAAATAAATTAAAAAAATAACAAAATTGTACATATTTGGGACCTATATATATATAAAAAAAACTGATAGAGTTAGGTTTAAATGTCTTGCTTCGTATTATAAATGTACAGCACATTTGTTTTTGACTTTCTTAAAACATGAACAAATCCTTCTGTTTGTGTCGTATGCTGCAAGAACGCTGCTCCTTGTGTTCAGTTGCTCCCTTGTCTCCCCCCCTTGTGTGCCTGTGTTCCCTCCTTCCCCGGGGCGTGGCATCCTGTGGCTGCAGCAGCTGCTCACCTGCCAGTGATCACCATGGATTTGGGAGAATTATTTTTTCAATGCACATTCTCAAACAATACAGTGGTACGACGGTTCATTCTGATGTATTTTCCGTTTTGGATAAACTCCATATTGTGGACAAGTGTAAATCCTTTTTGAATCAATGGTTACAAAGAGATCTCTTGGTATTTGCTCGTCGAGGTTAATTTATCCTGCTTATTCCCAATCACTTTCACTTAAAATTGTCATAACTATTAATAGCCTAAAATGTTATTTCATCCGGAAATAAATTCCACTATATAGTAAAACATGATTTAATAGGTTGTATGAAGATGGGGAAGGTAATGCAATAGACTTTGATATTATGAATGGGATGTTTGAAACTCCAAAATCTGGTCTTGATTTTTTTTGTGTGATGTGATTTTAAACTCAAAAAGCTTCCAATACAGCTTTCAGAGTTTCCTCAGCAGGTCCTTCTTTATTGGAAACTCATCTTCAAACACAATTTCACACTGCACAATTCTCCTGTATGGAATAATAGGCACTTGTGAATAGAGATAGAACTTTTTTGCTGAGTGGATTTCTGAAAGTGTTTGAACAATAGCCCACTTCATGGATAAATAAGGAAACATTTTGTCATGGGCTGAATTCTGTGTGAAATATCCGATTTGCTGTACCTAAAGAAGATATAAACAGATTCAAGGCTCTCCCACAATCTCATATAAACATGGTTAAACGAGATATAATACATGATAAGGTGACCCCTGTAATGAGGAATCTTCAAGTGGATGGTGTTGAGATTATAAATGTAATAACACATTTATACGAATTATCTGAATTATAGTGTCACTAACTCCGTTAAAAGGGATTCTATCCTCAAAGATTCTGAAAAGGAATAGGTTAAAATGATAAGATGTAAGTAGCTGTCTTTTCCTGTACAAAAGAAATACAATTCAAAATGATAAATAAAATGTATCCGACAAATGATTTTTTAAGACGTAGATTTGAAATGGATGTGGGTACTTGCACATTCTGTGAGAAGGAACACTGCACACCCATTTCTGCCTCCTGCATTTGTGTTTAAAGGTTTGTGTGTTAGACAATATAGTTTAATCACGTCTGGCATTATTTTTGTAAAAAGACAGAAAAGAGCAGCCTGCATGCTGGGAGCGTGCATGCACAGCTGCACACTCATTTCTGCCTCCTGCATGTGTTTAAAGGTGCCTTTGTTCCTGCTAAAAGTGACCGGTTGATCCATGCTACACTGGAAGAGCAGGTCTTCAGTCTGCCTGCCAACCTGCCTGCCTATTTGCCTACCTGTCTCACTGACCTCCTGCTCTAACTCTCCCAATATCATTAATTCCATTGTTCCAAAAAACTGTCTTCAGCTACCTTTTGTCTTCTGCTCTTGAGTCCAATTTTGAACCAACCATGACAGTACAAACTGGCCAACATGGACCTAGCGGAAGCAGTACAAAACAACTCGTCACAGCTGTAACTAATCAGGGTGCTGTAGTTGGTCAGCATGAGAAGCTTCTTCATGGTTTCATGGACAGTCAGGAGACAACTTCAAACCAAATTGCTCAACTCATCTGCTTCCCAGCCTGCTTCTCCCGAGCCTCCTCCACCTTCGAGCCACCCTCCTAGAGAATCCTATGTGCCGGACCGAGAACACTATGCAGGTAATATGGGGACGTGTGGGGGATATCTACTCTAATCTTTGCTTGTATTTGGTCAAAAACCACTGATGGTTCCAAAATTGCCTCCAATATGGCAGAATGATGTTAATATTCATAACAGTTATGACACATTTGAAAGTGAATATCGAAAGGTCTTTAACCATCCTGTCCAGGGGAAGGAAGCCTCAAAAAGGTTCCTCTGTCCTTGCAGTCATGAGCACTGCCCTTGCCACAGGTCAGTCCAATAGTTTGGCATCTGATGAGGAACCCATGCAGCTAGGACAAGCTAAGCTAACACCAACAGAGTGACAGCGTAGAATTAAAGATTGTTGTGGAAAATTTAGGAGACTTTCTTGCAACTTGCCCTTCCTGACCAAACAACTGGGCTTACCAATGACCATGGGGGTGCGTCAAATTAGTGAGCTTTTTAGGTTACATCATCGGCAGCAAGCAGGCGAAGCTAGACCCTTCCAAAATCCAGGCAGATTGGCCAAGACCAGAAGACTGTAAGCAACTGCAAAGAGGCTTTGCTAATTTCTTCTTTTTTTTTTTTTTGATTTTGTGGCCCATAGGCTTTATTAGACAGGAAGAGACAGGGTGAAATGGATAATGAGAGAGAGGGGAAGACATGCAGTAAATTGGATGTACGCCTGGCATATGTGTGCTGTGACTTAACCACTCGACCACTGGGCAGCGAGGCTTTGCAGTTTTCCCCCACAGACTTGCCTGATCCCGTTGAAAGTATCTTTAACATGTGAATTAAAGTCCAAAGTCAAAAAGGCATTGATGGCTGATCCAGATCCAGGTAATGGACCTCCAGATTGTATGCATGCCCCTCATTCTGTACTTCTGCACAGTGTGTGTCAAAAGTAAGACCTCTAATCAAAGACGGTCCCTTACCTGTCCCCTCTCGTCCATGGTCATACATAGCGCTTGACTTTGTCTCGGGACCAGGGCCGGCCCAGCCTACAGGCATTATTGAACTCGTTTTACAAAGAGACTGTTCGTGCTGCTGTTTGAACATACATGATTCTGTCATGTTAGAGCTCTGATAGCGCTCTGAGGCCGGAGACGAGACGAGAGCTCGCCGCCTGGGGGCAGATACACACCTGCCATGGGGGCCGCGCACAGACCCGTGCCAGCGAGCACCACTCATAATGCGTTTGAATGAAGGCCGTTAAGCATAACATTTACACCAGCCTGATAGTGTCAGCAGCAGGTGAGGGAGGCGGCGTCTACGCCCAAGGTCACTCATGGTGGACTGGTCCGGATCCAGACCCAAGCGCCGTCTCGTCCAGACCAGAACCTCTGACATGAAACTTTGGAGTAAACAGTGTACGCCCCTCATTCCCACGGAACGAGCAGTGCAGCCTCAGTGTGTTAGAGATGAGCGGCTTTTAAGAAAGTGTTCCAAATGAACTGGGAGTTCACTTCTTTACTTCGCGTCCTCTCTCCCTCTCTCTTTATCTCTCTTTCTCTGCATGTAACGCCCATCAGCCAATCACATCGCAGCATTGTTTCATGCAGAGGAAAGTCAGAGTCCAGTGTGTGATGTTCTGACCAGAACAAACATCTCATGTCAGCTTTATATTCTCATCAGCTTTTAATAGAGCAATAAAACATTTCAATGTATGTAAAAAGCACCATTAGACTATTTGTTATAAATTATAATAAATTGGTAAAACCGACACCTTAACGTGGTGGAGGGGTTTGAGCGCCCGAATGATCCCAGGAGCTATGTTGTCCGGGGGTTCAAGCTGCTGGTGGGTTCTCCCAAGGCAAACAGGTCCTGGGTGACGGGTCAGACAAAGAGCGGTTCACAAGCCCTTTATGATCAGAAGAAAAACAAGGCCAGTTACGTCACCCTGGAGCCAGGCCTGAGGTGGGTGCTCGACGGCCCAGCCAGGGGGCCCGGCCAGGTGCAGCCCGAACGAGGGGCCGTCCTCCCGTGGACCCACCACCTGCAGGAGGATCCGTAAGGGGCTGGTGCAGAGGGATCTGGGCGGAAGTAGACGGCAGGGGCCTCGACGACCGGATCTCCGGACACAGAGACTAACCCCGGGACATGGAACGTCACCTCGCTGGGGGGGGAAGAGCCTGAGCTTGTGCAGGAAGTTGAACGGTACCGACTAGAACGGCCTCACCTCCACGCACAGTTTGAGCACTGGAACCCATCCATAGAAGTGGGCTGGACGCTCCACTTCTCTGGTGTTGCCTACGGGGAGAAGCGGCGGGGTGGTGTGGGTGTGCTTATTGCCCCACAGCTCAGCCACCATGTGTTGGAGTTTACCTCAGTGAACGAGAGGGTCGCGTCCCTACGCCTTCGGGTTGGGGACAGGTCTCTCACTATTGTGTCGGCCTACGGGCCTCCGTTGTTCTACTGGGGGACTTCAACGACCACATGGGCAACGACGGTGACACCTGGAGAGGGGTGATTGGGAAGAACGGCCTCCCCGATCTAAACCGGAGCGATGTTCAGTTATTGGACTTCTGTGCTAGTCACAGACTGTCCATAACGAACACCATGTTCAAGCACAAGGGTGTCCACCAGTGCACGTGGCACCAGGACACCCTAGGCCGTGTCATCTGACCTCCGACCGCGTGTCTTGGACACTCGGGTAAAGAGAGGGGCGGAGCTGTCAACCGATCACCACCTGGTGGTGAGTTGGATCCGCTGGCGGCGGAGGAAGCCGGACAGACTTGGCAGACCCTAGCGTATAGTGAGGGTCTGTTGGGAACGTCTTGCGGAGGGTCTTCAATTCACACCTCCGGGAGAGCTTCTCCCAAATCCCGGGGGAGGCTGGGGACATTGAGTCCATGTTCTCGACCTCCATTGTCAATGCGGCTGCTCGGAGCTGGGGTTGCAAGGTCTCAGGGGCCTGTCGCGGCGGCAACCCCCGAACCCGGTGATGGACACCGGAAGTAAAGGAGAAGGAGGCCTATCAGGCCTTTTTGGCTTGTGGGACTCCTGAGGCCGTTGACGGGTATCGGCGGGCCAGGCGTGCCGCAGCTCGTGCTGTCACAGAGGCAAAAACCCGAGGCTGGGAGGAGTTCGGGGGAGGCCCTGGAGGAGGACTATCGGTCGGCCCCAAAGAAATTCTGGCAAACCGTCCGGCGCCTCAGGAGGGGGAAGCAGTGCTCCACCAACACCGTTTATGGTGCGGGTGGAGACCTGCTGACCTCGACTGAGGATGTCGTCGGACGGTGGAAGGAGTACTTTGACAACCTCCTAAATCCCACTGTCACGTCTTCCGAAGAGGAAGTAGAGACTGAGGACTCGGAGGCTGACTCATCTATCACCCAAGCCGAAGTCACTGAGGTTGTTGGCAAACTCGTTGGTGGCAAAGCTCCGGGGGTGGATGAGATACGCCCCGAGTACCTAAAGTCTCTGGATGTTGCAGGACTGTCTTGGTTGACACGTCTCTGCAACATCAACAACTTCACTGGCTCCCCATAAAACAACGGATTCACTTCAAAATGATCCTAAATACTTTCAAAGCTATCCATAACCTGGCTCCACCGTACATCTCTGACCTCCTCCACATCTCCACATCCTCCTCCACATCATCCCACTCCCTCTCGCTTCCCTCAGTCTCTCTCCTCCTCCTCCCGAGCTCTCTGTCCCCTCTGTTCCCCTCTTGATTTCAATGGGCGGCAGAGCCTTCAGCCGCTCTGCACCTTCAGCTCTGGAACCTCTCTCCCTCCTGACCTGCCGCAACATTAGACACCCTTCCACTTTTCAAATCAGAGCAAAATTCACCTGTTCAAGTACTATCGACACTAGGTCACTCACACACATAACTCAGTCACTCCAACACCCACAAAGCTTTAGTTCACTCCAACACCACCAATCATATCACACCATCCAGTCACTCCCAACAACATCATCATTCTGTACGGTGGGTTTTATCGTTTGTTATATCTGCTTTTAATCTCTCGTGTAACAGTGTCCTGGGTGTTCTTAAAGGCGCTATTTATAAATAAAATGATAATTATTATTATTATTATTATCATACGTTGGCGTCGCCGTCTGCGCAGTTCAGCTTGCTCTTAGACTGCTGCCCCCGCGACCCGGTCCTGGATAAAGCGTCACTAAGAAGCCATGGCATGTGATGTAAAATTGTGTACGATAACTAGCGCTTATAATTACATATGTTATAATAATAATACTATCATACATTATTAATAAAAAGGGGCAGAAACGCATCTTTTCATACAGGTTGGATCTTCCTTCTTCTCACCATTTTGCACCGTGTAGTTTATCAGTGTTAAATTGTAATCAATCAAGCGTTTTTCGCAAACAGTTGTCTATTGACTGTATTACTGATTTTGTCACTGCTTTGGCAAAAAAAGAACATCGGGACAGCAGCTTAAAAGATAAATTAGTAAGGATAACTCATTTATCTTTATAGACAATTTTCAAGTGAAATCACGAGGAATGTACAAATTGAAATCATTGTTTTTTCAACTTATTCTACCACTGTCATATTTGTAGTTCTCTGCTGTTCTGTCAGTTTACTTGACCTTCCTTCTGTATCTTATGATGATGTCCATCCAGGTAACTGAGAACCCAGTGAACGCTTTTAAATAGTACGTAAAACATCAATACTTAGTTATTATATAACAAGACACATTGTACCCTCGATGGTTCATAGCTTCATATTGATTTTTCTAACTTGTATTCCAACAAATAGCCCATGATTTTAGGAACATTTATTTGATTATGAACACAATTGCCCGAACTATTTTCATTACCATATGTATTGATAATTAATAAATAATGTATTAAGAACCGCTTTTCCACTTTCTCCTGGCACAGTTTTCAACACATCCGTTTTGAGCATTAACAAACCTCAACATTTTTATCTTTAATCGGGATGTATCTATAAAAAAAAAACCCTACTTGAACGTGAAAATGTGCAGACTGCCAACGCAATTCTAAGCTGCGGCAAAAAGTTTGCGAAATCCCCGGTCCAGAGGTGACAATAGCCGGACTCATTCGCAGCTTGGTCAAAATGCGACCAGTTTACCAAAACGTGTGAAAATTTTTTTCTTTATTGCTGATTGTAAATAATGAATACCCCTGTAATCGTTTTTTATTGTTCGTAAGCGCCCCCATATACTATTATTTGAGAAAAAGTCACCAACATTGTCTTGAGTTTCTCCCATTCACGGGGGTATATTCTCCTCAGGACGCCATGAAAAATACGTGCATGACAGATATATGTCGACTCTGTCACTATTGGCCAGCCAAGGCGCAGTATGCTCCACAAAACACATAAAAATCATTCTGGTGCAAACACACTTCTCTGACTGAGATTCGAAGATCTTTTAATAATTGTATCACACTCCCAACACTGATAACAATAACGTTCAATCATTATGCATTGGAGCTATAGCGCCACCTACAGGAACTGCATAAACATTACGTTAAAGGTCGATTAAACGCATTTAACATGTAATTAACGGGTTTGCTTATTTTGGTAATTTCCTGTGTGACTCGATATATGGAAAACGAAAAAGAAAAAGCAAAGTAAAGTTGAACTACGCTAATGTAAAAACGGCATGAACAGACTCTGACGAGCGTTTTCAAACACAGGATCTAGCTACTAGCGACAGGGAACAAATTGTGTAGTTAGATATTAATGTATGTCTTGAGTGTTGAAATGTTAATTTGCAAAATTTGGTTAAAATGGTTAGACTAATGTAATGACTGGTAATACAGTGTTTTACGAACAAAAGGTAATTTTATTTATCTGTCTTGTACTAGCTCTACGTTGGTTGAATGGCACGGAAGAAAACATTAAACTCATCTAACCACCAGTCTGGCCTTCTCAATACGACTGGAAAGCTACCACATTACTTGACTTTTATTACTGAAATTGTTGCAGAACATTCCTTTGATGTGCCCTTGATCCTAAAAGTCCCATCAGACCTATACCCCATTTTTACAGTTATTGCCTCTAAGCCTTCCCACACCCCCCCAAAAAACCCCAAAATTAATAAAAAACAGTCTTAAGATACACTACTAACTATTAAGCAAAATGCACCTACGTTTCAAGAGAAGAATCCATTGAAATGCAAATCTATAACTATACATTTCTAGGCTGCATCAAAATACAAGGAATGTACAGCGCCCCCACCCCAGAAGGAAAGAAGAAGGTCTAAAGAATGAAGTCTAAAGAATAAAGTCTAAAGAATAAAGTCTAAAGAATAAAGTCTAAAGAATAAAGTCTAAAGAATAAAGTCTAAAGAATAAAGTCCGCTCTCAGCGCCCCAGAACTGCTGATATAAATGAGGTGCAAGGGTTTGCCCGCTCAATTGCCGACTGCCATGGAGGGCGGTGACAACAGCGAAAGTGACTCCAAGAGTCACAACTACAGTGGGCGGCGGTGAAGTGGCACTATGGAAGCCAAAGAAGAAGAGGAAGGATGTGCCTTTGCACCAACAACAACTAAAGAATGGGGTCTAATGAATCATGTCTAAAGACTGGCGGTAATGTAACATTATGGATACCAACCGCCATAAAACACCACCAAAGAAGAAGAAACATTTAGTCGCTTTATTTCGCTCTTGCTCTTTCTCTCTCTCTCTTTCTCCCTGTTTTTTTTCTTTTTCTATCTTTTTTTTTTTAATGGTATAGCGTACTTTATACGTTGAAGATGTAAAACTACAGAAAACGCACAACTACAGAAGACGTACAACTACAGTAGGTGGCGGTAAAGGCACCTTTCGGCTGCCAACCGCCATTAAAAGCAACACAACTAAAGAATGCGGTAATGTAACACTATGGATACCAACCGCCATAAAACATCACAAGAAGAAGAAGAAACATTTAGGCTTCTGTTGATTTGCTCAAAATTGACTGTTAATGACAAGGTAAGATATGTCTTTTGTTCTGTATGAATTTATGGGAGTTTATGTACTGCAAAAGATGCTCTGTATCCTGAACGTGAGCTAACGTTAGCTAAACATTCTGCAGTCACTCGCAATGGCTTCCTGCCATTGCAAAGTTTCTTGTTGTATTTAATACGCGGCTGCATGCTGAGCCCTCAGATGAGCAGCGCTCCTTTGAGGGCCTCCACCGCCGATTAGTGTTTCTACCTCCATCTCGGAGAATTTCTTTTTCCACCTTTTCTCGTCCGTCTGTAGCGCCGCGTCTCACCCTCATGAATATGCTAAAGCTGGTTCATTTGGTGATTTGCATAACCATATATGGTATATTAGGGCGGGCTCAGGGCGGCAACCGTTATTATAATAGATCCATGGCGGAAACTCGTGAGGAATTGTTGCCCAATTTGGAAGAGGGAAGTGCATACAGGTGTGCTGCGCAGGTTTTTATAAATCGTCTTTTTTTTTTGCGGTCATGACGTTTTTACGTACGCTTTCAAGCACAATTTGACACGCTCTTTTATAATGAGGCCCCAAGTCATTTCCAGAGTTTGGAAAGGTTTTTGCCAGGCCCTTTTGGCAAAGACGAGCCTCTCATCCATCCCCAACAGCCAATGTGAAAGAGCCAATCAGTATTTAGACAGCCTTAACCGCAGATCAGTCGTGACTCGTGATGTCTGTTTCACTCTGACTTCCTAAGAAAGAAGCGCAGCGCTGACTGACCAGAAGAACGTAAGGCAGGGGTCCCCAAACTTTTTCTTGTAAGGGCCACATAACTTTTCCCTTCTCTGATGGGGGGCCAGGGTCAGTTTGAACCAGAAAAAAGTGTGATGATCGCAGGGGTCCATAAATGTAAACATGTATTGTTTTCCGGAAAGCCACATATAACCAAATATGAATAACCCTTTCCGAGATCAAATAACCCTCTCTGGGTTCTTCACAGAATAAAATAATTTCACGGAATATATAATAATACTATTCAAGAAATCAAGTAAAAATCAATAACCCTCTCTGGGTTCTTCACAAAAAAAGTTTGTGTTGTGGCCGTGCACAGTCTTGGGTCAAAGTTCCAGCTTCGAGTTGTCTAGCAGAATCTATGACTCATATGAGCATGAATAATGCTCTCTTGTTGTTCAAGCGGGGCCGGGTCAAATGTGGGAGGCGGGCCGTATCCGGCCGCCCGGGCCGTAGTTTGGGACCACTGACCGTAAGGGTTTCTTGCATGTAACGCCCATCAGCCAATCACGTCGCAGCATTTGTTTCATGCAGTAGGAAAGTCAGAGTCCAGTGTGTGATGTTTTGACCTGGAACAAACATCTCTGTCAGCTTTATTATTCTATATCAGCTTTTAATAGAGCAAAAAACGTTTCAATTTATGTAAATAGCACCATAAAAAGCAGAAACTTATTTTGTTATAAACTATCATAAAGTGGTAATTGTGAAATAACTAGGCCCATTATATTTACGTAATGTTATAAAATAATATATATATTCATAATATAAAAGGGCAGAAACGCAGTCTTTTCATGACGGTGTGGATCTTCTCCTTTTGTTCATTCTCTGTGGGAAATTCACATTTTTGCAAGCTGGTGTAGTTTTCATCAGTCTTTTCAGAATCAGAATAAGCAAGGAGTTTATTGCCATTGTCAATGAACAAAATTCACAACATAGAACTGTCGGCCTTAAGGTCAACATAAAACACTTGATCAAGTATTAAAAAAACCTAAAATATATTCATCCAAAGGGCATGCATTAAAAACAATTTAAAATTACTATAGTATAAAATAAAATAGGCATTACTATGTACAAGAGTTACAGTTAAATTTACAGATGTGAAGTCAGAAAGTGACAGTGCAGTGAGTGTGAATAGTTGCCAGTTAAAGTGAAGGTTGTTAGAGTATGAGTCCAACGGCAGACGGGAAAGAAACTATCTTGTTGGCGGAAGATCTGGTCCAGATGGGACCGTAGCCTCCTGCCTGAGGGGAGTGGGTTCAAATAGTCCATGTCCAGTGAGAGGGCAAGTGTGATTCGACCTGCTCGTCCCAGAGCCCCTGGAGACCGTACTGGTCCTGCAGAGATGCGGAAGTCACCTCCAGCAGAGCGCACCAATGCGCTGTAGTCTGTTTGTCCCTGGCTGTGGCTCCAGCGTACCACACGGTGATGGAGGAGGTGGAGGGATGGACTCAATGATGGCCGTTAAACCTGCACATCATCGGCATCTGGCAGCTTGGCTTTCTCAGCTGCGAAGGAAGTACATCCTCTGCTGGGCCTTCTTGATGAGGGGGCTGACGGAGGGCTCCGGTTGACCCACTTGATGTCCTCGAGTGGATGGTGGTGCCCGAAGGAAGTCCATCCATGTAATGTGGTGACGCTTTAATTGTTAAATACAATACTTAGTTTATTAGTATTAACAAAATACATTGTTGACCTCAAGTGGTTCATAGTTCATATGGATTTAACTTGGTATTTCAACAAATAGCCTGAGGTTTTCAGGAACATTTATTGTTATGACACAATTTGACCGAACTATTTTTCATAGCCAATTATTGTATTGGTAATTAGTGACTAATGTATTAAGAACCGGCTTTTAGTCACTTTCTCCTGACACAGTTTCATCCACATCCCCATTTTATAGGCATTACAACCTCACCTTACTTAGGCGGCTGGACTCACATAAAATGCACCAGAGTGCCCAGGAGTGCCCCGAGACCCCCCTGTCGATTGTGGCTGTAGATGCCTTTAATCCTTCAATTACATTTGTAACCAACATCTCTGAGGTGTGTTTTTATTTTGTTATTATATTGTTCACTGACAAAGACAATTAAACGCGATTCTGATGTGTGGGGTGCCCAGGGAAATTTTTTAATAGGCCCCTGAAGGGCCCTAGGCTTGCCTACCATGAGATCACCTACCTTTCATGTGTCTCAGTTTGAAGCCGTTCAAGAGT
Organism: Chaenogobius annularis; assembly: GCA_015082035.1. Lineage (NCBI taxonomy): Eukaryota > Metazoa > Chordata > Actinopteri > Gobiiformes > Gobiidae > Chaenogobius > Chaenogobius annularis. Next base: position 25,484 of record BJKM01001001.1, on the reverse strand, counting down.
TCATCTTGAGACTCCTGTTGATTTTACCCTCACTAAAGGTTAGAAATCCAACATTGAGGCAAGGCATAATATTAATAGAGAGACTGATTTATTTAATAAAGGCATTGATTTCAACAGTTGAAAGAAATTGCAAAGTGCTAAAGACAAATCATTAGAAACTTCATTCACGATCTTATGCAAGTTTTCAGGTTTCTGGTGGCGCACCTGCTGCCTATTTGTCTCATCGAGATAGCTGTTGCCTGGAATGTTCTCACAATATTGTTAGATAAATCATAAATTCAGTTAAAAATAGTTGTTTATTTAAAAAATAAAAGTGACCTTTTGGTGATTTATTGTGATCGTTTTGCTTGGAGAATGATACGTTGTATTGCCATGCCATATGGAACATTTCAGCAAAAATAACAGAATATAAGCGTTTCAGACCTCCACCACAAAACTAGGTAGTACACCTTTAATTTCTTTTTTTTTTTTTTTTACAATAAATAATACAATTGTGTAGGACTTTCAGTAAAAGAGGTAGGCACAACTAAATGTTTAAAACTGTAAAATTAAAACATAACTGACGGCCACTTACTATAGAAATGATCAACATGAACATGCCATCAACAGAATCCAGGCAACAGTGTATCTCCACGACAGGAGACATGCACAATAGAACATCCACTCAAGACAGTTGTGATTTTAAAATGATACGTAATTAGTCATTGAACTGACTAGGAAAAGTTTCCCTCTGCTGTTTATTTTTCAAACCAAGCAAGAAGCATCAGGGAAAGGCCAAATCGCACAGCATGGTTCAGATCCTCCAGGCAACATGTGAATGAACAAAGAGCCACAGTCTAGTTAGTGTTTGCTCCATCACCATTCAGCTTTACTGTGCTTGTGCTCCATGGGGTGACATGGGGGTGACATGGCGGTCACAGAGCGTGTGTGTCGGGGTGCAGGAGTTGCTGCACCACTCGGTCGATATTGAGGATGGGGCTGAAGTACAGGCCCAAGTAGAACAGACAGTTGCAGAAGAAGTGAGGGGTGATGGGCCACAGCAGCACCAGGACCATCCCCTGAGAGAGCATGTCCCACAAGTGGCTCCAAATGTTCCCTGGCAGGGCCCTGCAACAGACACAAATAACCATGAGCTGGTCAGCAGCAGTCACTGCCGATCACTGCAGTCACTAGGTTTACATGCATGCCAAAATTGATTATTATCTGATCTATGGACCTTTCAAATTATGAAATTTGCTAACAGCAAAATCTGATATGACTACATGTGTGTACATCTAATTTGAATAATCTTATATCTAAAACTGCCCCGACCGCCAATTTGAAAAAATGCCCTGGGGAGGATGGTCGAAGTCCTCCTACTTCACAAACAAGGCCAACAATGATAATCACCACATAAATTGGATCCGAGAGGTTAACGTCACATAAATAACAAACATTTGTTACAGAAAGTGCATCTCTGAGGTAAAAATGTTCACCTCCAGACTTACGTGCTTAGGAAGGATGAGCCGTGTTTACCACTGATTTAGTCATTTATGCATTTGAAATGTATTTTAATGCCTTTTATATCTGTAAAAGTGTAGAAAAGCCCAACCAGGGACGGGAGTTGAAAATTAGCACTGGCTATAAACTTTGTATGCATCGCATCAGCTACAGGCTTTGTTTTGTAACGGTGTACGATTGCATTGTCCCTGTCAAATAAATAAATAAATAAATAAAGCCACAACATTCTGATATTTAACATTATAGAGACATATGTACCCACCTACACAAACTCAAATGAACATAGTTCTCTAAAAAGACTACTATTGTGTAACTAAAAGAATTAAACAACATTTTTGTTTGAGTAGATAAATCATTGATACATGATTGCCAGTGTATAGTCTAGGGTGCAAAGGGTTGTGTAACTTCCTAATATTCTTCCACATGTACCTGATGCCAGTTCTGGTCCACAGCCTCCAGAGGGCGCACACCTCCAGCACTGACAGCAGCATGGCATTCACTATGATGAAGCGAGAGGTCCAGTAGTGCACAGACAGCCAATCCCAGGCGAACTCTGCCATCAGCTGGTACGGCAGCAGAATGTATTTGACCAGGAACTCGGCCCACTGCTTCCAGTTGGGCTCCACCTGAACCACACACCACCAACAACAGCATAAGGACATTGATGGGACTCCAAAGCTACGTTTGGACTGGCCCTGATCCCTTAGACCGGTTCACTTTAGAGTGTCCAAACTTTTTTCACTGAGAGCCGCATTTTGCAACATATAAGGGGCGGAGGGCCAGAGACAATATGACAAAGAAGTAAATAAGTGGACATTTTGCATTTGATGTCATTTTGATGAGTCTCCACACCTTAATACGGCTTGGGACATTAATATTAGGTCTGTATCTGTAACCATAGTTTGGATACCCCTGCTTTAGAGCATTTGGAATGGTTCTACTGAGAAGCAGGTCTCCATGTTCAGGGCTTGTAAACACAACTATTGTTTTCTTTTCTTCGCTCCAGAGAACAAAATTACAAATAAAATTACAAATAGACATCAACCAACAAAAGGAACAGTCATGACACAGAAGAATTAAACTAAAAGTCCCACTGGGTCCAGAGTCCATCAAAATTGTCCATTTCCAAATTAAGTCGGAATGTTACACCGCGTTCCAAATTATTACGCAAATTATGTTTAAGTATCCAGAATAGAACAATAGGCCCATCCCAGTTTCAATGGGCCATTAGCAGGAGGTCCCGCTCCCTGTGGACAGGGCTCTCACAGAGGAGGATTTAAACAAGAGTTCTCAGACTTGTTTCTCTGATTGAAGAATGATTCTTGGATGAGAGTTGAAACGTTTGTTTTTTCTAAAACAGAGTCCAGATGACTACAACTGAATCTTTTTCTACAATGGAACACTCCTGGACGAATGAGGGATTACACCGACATGTGATGTAACGTTTGCCCAGGAATCGACCCATGATTTCCTTTCGGTTAGAGCGAGAGCTCTAACCGCTCTGCACCAGTGCACCCGTGTTAAAGAATCATAAAGGCAATTTTCTTTGTTTTCCAGTGAAACTCATGGGATGGTTTGTGGTCTCAGGGGTCTTTGGGTCAGTGGAAAACATCTCATCACACTCACTTTTCAAAGCAATATGGAAAAGATTGTTCTAAGAAAAGCGAAATAGTTGAATGCCTTGGACAAGGTATAAACCGATATTTCATGAAGACTTAAGCGTGATCATCGTACTATTAAGAGATTTGTAGCTGATTGAGAGTACACGCGGATTTGTGCAGATAAAGGCACAATGAGGAAGGTTTGGGCCAGACAAATACAGCTAAATGCTGCCAAATACGGGGTCCTATTAAAATGTAACTTGACCTGTTCAGATGTTTTGATTGAAATAGCTTTTGATTTCAGTAAATATGACCTTCTAATGCTTCTAATTCAACACATGACCATTTTCAGTTCTTTACAAGAATAACATGGTTTGAAACTCTGTTGTGCATAATAATTTGTTATGGTGCATTTTAAGTTTTTATTTTTGAAAAAGAAAAATACTGTTATCATTGGGAGGTTTGTTCAAACATTCAAATTGTACTCTAAAGGTTGATGACTTGAAAATGATGATGAATGTCATTTATATTGACTATTTGGAAAAATCAGTCTGTCACAATGTCAGTCCAGTCCTTGATTGTTGGTGATGTTTGTGTCAGTAATTTTTTTGTGATGGCCCGTCAAAAGTACATTCCACAATACATCCTTTTATTGTGTTCATGGCAGGTGTTTTGAGGACCAAGTATATAGCTCTAAAGTTCCGAGGGATGGCAATGTCAAATAATTTTCTAAACTAGACTTAAGAAATGCTTACCATCTAGTGCACATACAAGACGGGGATTTTGAATATCTATATTATTGGGCTCATTAATGCACCTACAGTTTTTCAAGCCATGGTCAATGATGTCCTTCGAGACTTTCGGAATCATAATCATTTTGTATTTGTCTATTTGTATCACATCTTGATTTTTTTTCCTCTTCCATAGAAGAACATGTGGTCCATGTCCGCCAGGTCCTTCAAAGGTTACTTGAGAATAAGCTCTATGTAAAGGCTGATAAGTGTGAATTCAATATCAAATCAGTGAGCTTTTTAGGCTACATCATCGGCAGCGGGCCGGTGAAGCCAGACCCATCCGTTTGTTTTTAAGAAAAATGTAATATAGTTGTCCAGATTACTCATGCATTGATATATAATTTAGATATTATTCTCCTTCTGATTTCTGATTTATAAGACTTGAAAACAATGTTGGTCAGAGGGTCATTACTTTGTTTAATTTCTGGGTTATAATAACTCCTTATTTGTAAGTACCTATAAAAGTCCTGTTTCTCCAAGTCAAAGGATTCTTTCAACATATCAAAACGTTTCATGTGATTATATTTTACAATCTGGTAAAAAACATTTATACCGCAATCCAGACCTTGAATCTCTGATCATTACCCTTTGGTACAAAACCTTGGTCATACGCCAACCAGTTTAAGATTTTAACATCTTTGTTTAGTTTGTATGTTTTAATTAAACAAGGCCAGTTACGTCGCCCGGATTGGCGTTACCGGGGCCCCACCCTGGAGCCAGGCCTGGGGTGGGTGCTCGACGGCGAGCGCCTGGTGGCCGGGCCTTTCCACACGGGGCCCGGCCGGGTGCAACCCGAACGAGTGACGAGGGGCCGTCTTCCCGTGGACCCACCACCTGCAGGAGGATCCGTAAGGGGCTGGTGCAGAGGGAACCTTTTTTGATTGAATATATGTTGTTTTGTTGTTGCTCAGTGTTTTATGTTGCACCTTGAGGCCGAAACAAGTTCCTATGTTTGTGAATTTTGTTCATTGACAATGGCAATAAACTCTTTCTGATTCTGATTCTGATCTGGGCGGCAGTCGACGGCAGGAGCCTCGACGACTGGATCCCCGGACACAGAGACTAACTCTGGGGACATGGAACGTCACCTCGCTGGGGGGGAAAGAGCCTGAGCTTGTGCGGGAGGTTGAACGGTTCTGACTAGATATAGTCGGCCTCACCTCTAGGTCCCCCTCATCCCTTCTCACCACAGTTGTGGCACTGGAACCCATCCTCTTGAGAGGGCTGGACGCTCCACTTCTCATTGGTCGTTGTCCTTGTGGGAGAAGGCGGCGGTACGCTGGCGTGGGCTGCCTCTTATTAGGCCCACACGTCAGCTCGCCATGTGTTGGAGTTTTACCAGTGAACGAGAGGTCGCGTCCCTACGCATTCGGGTTGGGACGAGGCTTTCTCACTGTTGGTGTCGGCTCTGCATGGGTACACCCAACAATCGGTGCTGAGTACCCGGTCCTTCTTTGAGTCCCTGGGAGGGGAGACTGGACAGTTTGTCACCGACCGGGGACTCCCGTTGCTTCTACTCTGGGGGGACTTCAACGCCCACGTGGGCAAGCGACAGTGACACCGTGGAGAGGGGTGATTGGGAAGAACGGCCTCCAAATCTAAACCCGAGCGGTGTTTGCAGTTTATTGGACTTCTGTGCTAGTTCACGGACTGTCCATAACAACACCATGTTCAAGCACAAGGGTGTCCACCAGTGCACGTGGCACCAGGACACCCTAGGCCGGAGGTCCAATTGATCGAGCTTTGTTGTCGTGTCATCTGACCCTCCGGCCGCGTGTCTTGGAACACTCGGGTGAAGAGGGGCGGAGCTGTCAACCGACCACCACCTGGTGGTGAGTTGGATCCGCTGGGCGCGGGAGGAAGCCGGACAGACTTGGCAGGCCCAAGCGTATAGGTGAGGGTCTGTTTGGGAACGTCTTGCGGAGCCCGCTGTCAGCAGGGTCTTCAATTCACACCTCCGGAGAAGCTTTCTCCAAATCCCTGGGGAGGCATGGGGACATTGAGTCCAAGTGGAGCCATGTTCTCGACCTCCATTGTCAATGCGGCTGCTCGGAGCTGTGGTCGCAAGGTCCTCAGGTGCCTGTCGCGTGTATGCGGCAACCCCGAACGCGCGGTGGTGGACACCGGAAGTAAGGGATGCCGTCAGGCGGAAGAATGCAGGCCCTATCAGGCCAGCTCGTGCTGTCACAGGGCAAAAACCCGGGTCTGGGAGAGTTCGGGGAGGCCCTGGAGGAGGACTACCGGTCGGGCCCAAAGAAATTCTGGCAAACCGTCCGGCGCCTCAGGAGGGGGAAGCAGTGTTCCACCACACACCGTTTACGGTGCGGGTGGAGACCTGCTGACCTCGACTGGGGATGTAGTCGGACGGTGGAAGGAGTACTTTGAGGACCTCCTAAATCCCACTGTCACGTCTTCTCCGAAGAGGAAGTAGAGACTGAAAACTCGGAGGCTGACTCATCTATCACCCAAGCCGAAGTCACTGAGGTTGTTGGCAAACTCCTCGGTGGCAGAGCTCCGGGGGTGGATGAGAATACGTCCCGAGTACCTGAAAGTCCCTGGATGTTGCAGGACTGTCTTGGTTGACACGCCCTCTGCAACATCGCGTGGCGGTCGGGGCAGTGCCTCTGGACCATCTGTTCAAGAAGGGGACCGGAGGGTGTGCTCCAAACTATAGAGGGATCACACTCCTCAGCCTCCCTGGGTAAGGTCTATTCCAGGGTACTGGGAGAGGAGAATCCGACCGATAGTCGAACCTCGGAGATTCAGGAGGAGCAGAGTGGTTTTCGTCCTGGTCGTGGAACACTGGACCAGCTCTATACTCTCTCCATCGGGTGCTCGAGGGTTCATGGGAGTTTGCCCAACCAGTCCACATGTGCTTTGTGGATCTGGAGAAGGCTTTCGACCGTGTCCCACGGGGTGCCAGCTTTGGGGGGTGCTGTGGGAGTACGGGGTCCGGGGCCCTTTGCTCAGGGGGCTGTCCCGGTCCCTGTTATGACCGGAGCAGGAGCTTGTGTTTCGGCATTGCCGGCAGTAAGTCAGACCTGTTCCCAGTGCGTGTTGGACTCCGCCAGGGCTGCCCTTTGTCACCGGTTCTGTTCATTGTTGTTATGGATAGAATTTCTAGGCGCAGTCAGGGGTCGGAGGGGGTCCGGTTTGGAGAACACAGGATCTCATCTCTGCTGTTTGCAGATGAAGGTTGTCCTGATGGCTCCATCAAACCTGGACCTGCAACATGCACTGGGACGGTTTGCAGCCGAGTGTGAAGCAGCTGGGATGAGAAATCAGCACCTCCAAATTCTGAGGCCATATGGTTCTCGACCGGAAAAAGGTGGCTTGCCCTCTCCAGGTGGGTGGGGAGTCCTTGCTAAGTGGATGACCCAAGTGGAGGAGTTCAAGTATCTCGGGGTCTTGTTCACGAGGGAAGGATGGAGCGTGAGATTGACAGGCGGATCGGTTGGCAGCGTCCGCAGTGATGCGGTCGCTGCATCGGACCGTTTGTGGTAAAGAAGGAGCTGAGTCGAAAGACAAAGCTCTCGATTTACCGGTCAATCTACGTTTCCTACCCTCACCTATGGTCATGAGCTTTGGGTAGTGACCGAAAGGACAAGATCGCGGATACAAGCGGTCGAAATGAGTTTCCACCGCAGGGTGGCTGGGCGCTCCCTTAGAGATAGGGTGAGGAGCTCAGTCACCTGGGAGGAGCTCGGAGTAGAGCCGCCGCTCCTCCACGTCGAGAGGAGCCAGCTGAGGTGGCTCGGGCATCTGTTCTGGATGCCTCCTGGATGCCTCCCTAGGGAGGTGTTTCGGGCATGTCCCACCGGGAGGAGGCCCCGGGGAAGACCCAGGACACGCTGGAGGGACTACGTCTCTCGGCTGGCCTGGGAACGCCTCGGGATCCCAGGCCAGTGTCTGGGGGATAAGGAAGTCTGGGAGTCCCTGCTTAGACTGCTGCTCCCGCGACCCGGCCCCGGATAAAGCGGAAGAAGATGGATGGATGGATGGATGTTTTAATTAGCTCCTTCAATGTAAGCACAGATTTTATTCAGGGATCCTTGACTTCCTCCAAATGACAACCGTTTGTCATCTGCCAGTAAGACCCGTACAGGAACCCCCGGCACAACATTAATCTCAATATTTTTCCATTGAGCTTTATATTCTGGGTCACACCAGTGCCAACCAGCTCCAAAGTGAACCAGTGGAAACAAAACTAAAGTTAAAATTTCAAAAAGGAATATCCACAATCAATGAGACTGATCATTCATAGCACGGAACGACTTGTGGAGCTTTCGTTTCACACGGAGCTTGCAACTAAAGGACAACAGGGGAGAGAGCATCTTATTTTAAATTTACGAGTGTGACTGGGAAGAGTTTTGTTGTGTGAAAGAGCACGGTGTTTGGAGCTGTAACTCTAACTACTGTAACTAGCTCTGTGTAGTTCACGTTAGCCTTGCAGCCCTCTGTCTCTTTCACACAACAAAGCTCGTCCCAGTCACACTCATAAGTTTATAATACGCTGCTCTCTCCTCTGTTGTGCTTTGAAACAGCCAATACATCCATAGAAACAGCACGGAGGACCACGATTATGAAACAAAGTCCACAATGACGGGGCAAAGACACGGAGGCTAAAGTGAATGGCACACGGAGCTAATGCAGCAAAATGACAAAATACAACATGCTCACTCTCACTCAAGTTTCTTATTTTAAGTGACGTGACATAAACGCTAATTAATTCATAGCTACAGTAACTGTTTACAAACACAGTCTATGATAAGTTAATTAGTCCTTTATTTATATTCTTTATATGCAAACAGAACTGTTTGGACTGGTGAAGGGAAATGTTGGGGACAAATTTATGTGAAATTAAGAATAAAATGTGTTATTTTAAGCAGAAACTCCTTATTTGTTATTTGTTTATTACTATGAACTATAACATTTATTAAAACAATGATTTAATATGCTTTTAAATGGTTTACGGAATGTACAAACATTTTTACAGATTACTCGATTACAAATAGCTGCAGCCCTACAGAGGGGTCTGAAAAAATATCAGAAAATCACATACATTTTATGATTTTTATATAATTTAATTGTATGTTGTTGCTGCAAATAAGTATTTGAACACCTGCCAATAAGCAAGAATTCTGCTTCTCAAAGACCTGTCAGTCTGCCTTTAAAAAGTCCACCTCTACTCCACTTGTTAATCTAAATTAGTAGAACCTGTTCGCAGCTCGTTAGCTGCATAAAGACACCGGTCCTCCCGACAATCAGTCAGACTTCAATTTCTACGATGGGCAAGACCAAAGAGCACCAGAGAAAAAGACACCAGAGACCAAATTGTAGACCTCCACAAGGCTGGAAAGGGCTACGGGGCAATTGGCAAGCAGCTTGGTGAAAGAAAGATCTACTGTTGCAGCAATTGTTAGAAAATGAAAGAGGCTAAAGATGACTGTTACTCTCCCTCGGACTGGGGCTTCATGAAAGATCTCACCTTGTGGGGTCTCAATGATAATAAAGGTAAGGAACCGGCCCAGAACTACGGGAGGAGCTGGTCAATGAGCTGGGACCACAATTTCAACGTCGTCATGGTTTAAAATCATGATGTGCACATGAAGTAGGTTCCCCTACTTAAGTCAGATAATTTCCAGGCCCATCGGAAGTTTGCCTATGACCATTTGGATGATCTAGAGGAGTCATGGGAGAAAGTCATGTGGTCAGATGAGACCATAATAGAAAGATGAGTAACATCCAAGGACACCATCCCTACTGTGACGCATGGGGGTGGAAACCTGCTTTGGGGGTGCTTTTCTGCACAGGGGACAAGGACGACTGCACTGTATTTAGGAGAGAAAAAACGGGGGCCACGTAATGCGAGATTTTGCAACAACTTCCTTTCCTCAGTCAGAGCATTGAAGATGGGTCCAATATGACAATGACCCGAAGCACACAGCCAGCAGAACCAAGGAGTGGCTCCATAAGAAGCTCCTTGAGAATATCTTGTTCTTGTTCTGGAGTGGCCTCGCCAGTCTCCAGACCTAAATCCAATAGAAAATCTTTGGAGGGAACTGAAACCCTCCGCTGCTCAGCAACAGCCCCAAAACCAGACAAATCTTCTTTTTTTTTTTTTTTGCCCGTAGGCTTTTCTGACAGGAGAGTACAGAGTGAAATGGGAGATGAGAGAAAAGGGATGACATGCGGCAAAAATGTCAGAGTCAAAGAGGGAATCAAACTCACTGTGCTGTGCCTTAACCACTCGACCACCGGGCAGCTCAAAACCTGAGCTCTAGAGAAGATCTGTGTGGAGGAGTGGGCCAAAACCCCTGCTGCAGTGTGTGCAAACCTGGTCAAGAACTGCAGGAAACATTTGGCCTCTGTAATTGTAAACAAAGGCTTCTGTACCAAATATTAATATTGATTTTCTCCGGTGTTCAAATACTTATTTGCAGAAATAACACAAATTATTTAAAAATCATACAATGTGATTTCCAGATTTGGTTTTTTAAGATTCTGTCTCTTTCAGACCCCCTCCATAATTTCAAAGTGGGAGAACTTGCAGAATCATAGGGTGTGCAAATACTTATTTTCCTCCCTGTATTATCCTGATATAATCTCATCTCACAAATGTGCCGTGTCCTTAGTGGCTTTAAGTTAATACACGGTGCCGGACTGTGGTGTCCTGGTCTTTACCTGTGTCTGGCTGAGACCGTCCTCCTCAGCCTGGTCCCGGGGAGAGATGGCTGGACAGCAGGTATGCAGAAAAGGCAGGAACATATCAGAGTACTCAAACAGATACAGGTAGAGGAGCGCCAGGCGGGGAGAGCGCTTGAGTGCGTACAGGAGAAAAAGGGACGTGCCCGGGTATGCAGCCTGCACAAGAACAACAGGCAGAAGGAGTAAAAGTAAAGATTATCTCACACTCAATTCGATGGCTGCAACACACGGTTTTAATTCATTCATTGTCACAATAGTTAAAGAATTTGGACAAAAACGCATGTCATGGTATGAAGTAAAAATGCTCAATCAAGAGGTCCTCGATTATGGAACGTTCCTGTGAAGGGTCCAGCACCTGCTTGACTCATGAAAATGTTATTACACAGTATGGTATAAACATCTATCTTTCTTTTATTACAGGCACTTTTAAAGCCCAATAAATTAGAGATAGAACGATATATATCGGTTGGCCAATATTTGTACTGTTTAGCATATCGGCCTCCAGCCTAGGTCGATTGTGTCTGGGCTGACCGACTGCTTAAAGAAGACTTCACAAAAATTTCGACTTTAACGAAACGATTCAGTTTTTGGGTGATTTTTTTGTTGTTGCTGTGGTCAGAAGTATGTTACAGAGGTATCCATTCACAGCGTCCATGTCAGGGGTCCTGAGGCCAAAATACATAGTTCTAAAGTTGAGTGGGATGAAGATTGCATTGCTCTATTGATTGAAGTCCAATATTGCTGAACAACAGGATAGTCCCAAAACACGCGACAGTGGCCTGATTCTTGGCTGCTACAGCTTCTCCAAGAATGACCATTTCTCCATGAACAATGAGCACCTTGACATGGTGTCATGAAAAACCGCATCACATTTTCCCAACACAATTTCCTCCAAACATGTGATTCTGTGGCTCGCCACTGAGATGTACATATACTCTCCCCACTCCTCATCTGTCAAAACAAAGTTACCCTCTCATTTCCCTTTATTTTTAATGTAACTGGTGTGGCTGCCTAAATTGTTACTTATATAATTTAGATATGATTCCCCTTAAATAAATATTTCAAATCAGGATTGTCATCACTCATCACTAATTTCTTGGTTATAATACCTCCATATTTGTAAATACCCACAAAAGTCCCGTTTCTCCCAGCCAAAGGATTCCTTCAGCGTACCAAAGCTTTTCATGTGATTTTCTTTCACTATCTGGTAAAAAATTGTTTATACCTTTTGTTATTCAGACTTGAAATCTCTGGTCTGTACCATTAAGTGTAAAACCTTGGTCATAAGCCAACCATTTTAAGATTTTCACATCTTTGTTTAGTTAGTATGTTTTGATTTACTCCTTCCATGTTGTAAGCACAGATTTCACCCAAGGGTCCTCCACAACCTCCAAATGACACAACCGTTTATCATCTGCCATTAAAGCCTGTACAAGAACCCCCGCCACATCATTATTCATAATACTTTTCCATGGAGCTTCATATTCTGGGTCACACCAGTACAGCAATGTCCTAGTTTGAGCTGAACCAAACCTCCTTTTTCTTTTGATTATTGTAAAGTTTTGAATCGGATACAGGTTTTTTCCTTGCCATATAAATCTGGAACAGATATAGTGTCAATCCATTGAATTAGACTTAACTATTTGAGATAAGATAAAAATTTTTGAGATCATTTTTATAGTAAAGACGGGTATGACTTTTCTCCAAAATTGTTGATAGATCTTTATGTTTGCCATTTGCCATTTAAATTGATTGGTCTTTCTAAAATGTCAAAGGAGGATGCCAGAATGAGATAAATTATGGACCAGGCTCAGCCCTGTCTCACCCCACTTTACTTTAAATCAATAAGGCCAGCTAACAGAATCAAAAGAGTCCAAACGAATTATTACGACTTGGTTTTGTTGTTTTTGTATTTGATTCATTATGTGTAAGGATCGTTTTATGTTGTCTTGTGTTTGTCGTCTGTTAATAAATCCTGTCCTCCACAATCCTTGTGGATTGAGTTTGGAACTATTTGTTACATTCTTTTGGTCATAATTGATGTGTATATATGGTTGTCCACATTCAGAATATAAATTATTTCCAACTTGGAGTAGGAAAGAGCAGTGCGTCTTTTAGAAGTGTGTCTTTTAGAGCTTTATACCACTCTGAGGTGAACCTGTCACTCCCCGGGGATTAATTGTTCTTGAATCTCTTGATTGTAATTTCCAACACCGTTATTTTAGCTCCTAATTTTTTATTTTGCTCTTCTGAGATAACGTAAAATGTAAAAATGCATAGGAGGAAAGTTTAAATTGTAAGCATTTTCAAGCCCTTTCCCAACCTAGAAAATAACAATAAAATGTAAGCAAATAATTTACACAATTAAGAGACATTTAGGAACAAATAAAAACAGTTTACATTTAAAAGCACACATTTTTTGTAGAATTATTATTTTTTTTTTTTGTATCAATTAAAAAACCATTAAGTGAGAACAGTTCTCCCAACCTCAAGTCCGCTTAAAAGGTTCATATCTGACACAAAAGTCAACGTCTTCTCTGTCAGCATAACCAACAGTAACATTATTTGTTCACAATACCCTAAGAAAGTGTTGCCAATATTCAACCAAAGACGTGATTGTTGCCAGATAAAAGAACCAGCCAATCCCAAACAAATGAGAAGGTTCAGCGTTTGTGGATTTCGCCCACCATCTGAGATTATGACATCATCAGAGTCTAGGCCATGAACGTTTTAAGCGTCCTCACAAGAGCAGTGGCACACACACCACACACTCCTACCTTGTACTCCCAGAGATTGTGGGGTGGTTTGACTCCCAGACTTTTTACTTTGTCTAGTTCAGCCAAGACAGTGCGTCTGTGAACTGGGCTCTCGATGCTGTAGGGAGGCCTCAGCAGCTCCTCCTCGCCAGCATCAGGAGCAGTCTGGACACAGACAAGGACAATCACATCAGATTTCAGCATGGAGCGCACCGGCGTTTGAGTTTTGGCTGCAAGCGTCATCGTAATGGAATCAAAATCAGTTTGAATGGACGCAATCGTACAGGTTGCCATTTTTGAAGTATGATTAGAGGAGGGCAGTATACCGAAATGTTGATAAGATTGTGAATGTTGTTTTGAAGGTATGCACATTTTTAAAAAATTTAGTGTATTCTTTTTAGAAAAATGCCACCAGAACAGCTGATAAAAAATGTAAATGAAAACAGGTTGTGAACTTTCAAATGAAAGGTGTGAGGTGATATTTCTGCACAAGTAAACCTCTACTAACAGGTTTAAAGACATGTTATGAAAACACATTTCTGTTGGATTGACAAGACTGTCTTAATATCGTTCTTGGGATAGTCATAAAAAAGATTGAGATTTACATTTTTGTGAATATTGACCCGCCCTAACCCAAATTTCAAACTAAGCATCTTGTCTTAAATCTCGGCATAAAAACTGCTAACCCTGTATTTGAGATCAAACAGAATCAGATCATTAAAACACACGTTGCAATTGCAATCAGAAAAATGTCCAAATGCCCAAATGGTGGTTTTGTGTACCTGCCGTTGACGTTCTCCTGTAGGAAAGGCTCCATGTAGAGGTGAGCCCATGGCCCCAGGTTGTGCAGCCAGGACAGGACCTCCTGAGGGCTCCAGTGAGACACAGGTTTAGAGAGAAGGAGGTCTGAGGGCTCCACCCCTCCCATGCTCCAGTGATAAGCCAGCACCAGCACCTGCACACACACATAAACTCACAATGACAAAGCATGTTGGAGAACACAGCAAAAACAGACTCAACTCAGAGAGAAAACATTACAACATTATATTTGTGCACAACTATCTTAACTATCCTCCTATCTGTCAACAGAGTGTCCAAATTTTGGAATGAAGGCCAAATAAAATAAACCTGACCATAACACATGTTCAATGATTAACTGACATCTAAATCAGGCCCATTACCACGATCGCGATCTACCAGTCGATCTCGGATGCAGTGGAAGTCGATACCAAAGCAAAGTGGCTGGCTTTAAGTGACAGTATACACAGACGCTGAGCGAGTGTATCACACGCGCACATGGTGGTCCCCAAAAGCGCTCATGAACCATGAGTTATGATCAGCGCGAGGAGGCTACAGTTGTGATTTTGTCCGCTTTCTCAGTGAGTTTCGGCAGGAGCACACCGCGGCCGCTCAGCACGGAGCCGACAATACATCTTGTACTGTCGGCTCGTGCTGAGCGGCCGCTGACATGTAGAACGCTCACATGAGGGAGGAGAGAGAGGAGAGGGAGCCAAGCCGAAGAGCAGGAGGAGGAGTCGGACCGAGGAGCAGGAGGAGGAGACAGGCCGAGGAGCAGGAGGAGGAGTCAGGCCGAGGAGCAGGAGGAGGAGACAGGCCGAGGAGCAGGAGGAGACAGGCCGAGGAGCAGGAGGAGGAGTCAGGCCGAGGAGTCAGGCAGGCAGGAGGAGGAGTCAGGCCGAGAGCAGGAGGAGAGTCAGGCCGAGGAGTCAGGCCGAGGAGCAGGCCGAGGAGTCAGGCCGAGGAGTCAGGCCGAGGAGCAGGAGGAGGAGTCAGGCCGAGGAGCAGGAGGAGGAGTCAGGCCGAGGAGCGAGGAGCAGGAGAGGAGGAGACAGGCCGAGGAGCAGGAAGAGGAGTCAGGCGAGGAGCAGGAGGAGGAGTCAGGCCGAGGAGCAGGAGGAGGAGACAGGCCGAGGAGCAGGAGGAGGAGACAGGGGCGAGAGAGCAGGAGGAGGAGTCAGGCCGAGGAGTCAGGCGAGGGAGCAGGAGAGTCAGGCAGAGGAGCAGGAGGAGGAGTCAGGCCGAGGAGCAGGCGAGGAGTCAGGCCGAGGAGCAGGCGAGGAAGCAGGAGGAGTCAGGCCGAGGAGCAGGAGTCAGGCCGAGGAGCAGGAGGAGGAGTCAGGCCGAGGCAGGAGGAGACAGGCGAGGAGCAGGAGGAGTCACCGAGGAGCAGGAGGAGGAGTCAGGCCGAGGAGCAGGAAGAGGAGTCAGGCCGAGGAGCAGGAAGAGGAGTCAGGCCGAGGAGCAGGAGGAAGAGTCAGGCCGAGGAGCAGGAGGAAGAGTCAGGCCGAGGAGCAGGAGGAGGAGGAGAGCAGGAGGAGAGGAGGAGCAGGAGGCGTCAGGCCGAGGAGCAGGAGGAGGAGTCAGGCCGAGGAGCAGGAGGAGGAGTCAGGCCGAGGAGCAGGAGGAGGAGTCAGACCGAGGAGCAGGAGCAGTTTGTTACGTCCCAAAGGAAAGCTGACTTTCTCGACGTCTCAAGCCCCTCCTCCCAGCGTTACCATGGAGCTTGTCTTATTACAATTACTAATATTATAGTTAAAAAGAGCTTCAAGTGAGGAGATTATAAACTCAACCTTCTAATATTTATGGGTCTAGTCAAATTAACGAACAGAGTTTCTCTTCCTGCTTTATATTCCACGCCCATACATGTTTCTATAGCAGTTAATCAAAAAAGTCATATAAATCTACAGGTAGATCTTCAGGCTTTGCCGAATCTAAAAGTGCCTCGCGCGCTGAAAAAGTGTCGGCCCCCCTGTTCTACATGTTATTAGTTTTAAGTCTTTATAACATAATTAAGCAACTATTTTGACTTTCCAGAGAAGAAATGTTGGTAAGTTTGCTTCTCGATTTACAAAGGATGGAGGAAATACTAGTTTCTGGCATCTGTAGATAAAATGGAAAAACTACGTGGGCCAAAGGAAGTGTATTATATTATTATAATGTCTTAAATCTCCAAATGCCGTAAACTACGATGTTAAATGTGTTAAACCAGGCTCTGATATAAAAGAGGTTAATGCCACTTTCACTGTTGAAATCACATGTTCCTCCAGACAAGCTTTGGGCCTCTACAAACCAAAAGTAAAGAATCCTTGAATCCTCCACATGGACGGACACAATCATTTTCATTGCTGAAGGGTATCAAAGCCTTTAATTTTCTATTTTGCTGTATGTAAATAACATACAGTAAGAATACATATTTTCTTTTTGTAGCAATATAAACAGCTGTAATTCAATAAATACAAGTTTATAATTATAACAGTGTATTTATATAGCGCTTTCCACCTTTGAGGCACTCAAAGTGCTTTACTAGGCAATGTGGGTGAAGTGTCTTGCCTAAGGACACAAAGACATTTCCTCTCGCGCCCCCATGTGGCACCAAGTGTTCCAGTGGTCACTCATCTAGGTACTGACCAGGCCCTGTCCTGCGTAGCTTCTGAGAGCTGACGAGATTGGGCATTGGCAATCAGGTATAGGAGGGTACATGGGCCTATGTGCACGGCAGTTTAGTGCACATATCACTTTTGTAGTGGAAGGCCCGCTCCCGGCGCCACTCCATGAGAGATACTGCCATTAGGGCTGCACCATTTTGGAAGAAAATGTCATTGGGTTTAAATTACATTCTAAACGCTTTTCCTTCTCCAAAATTAGACACAACAGTGCACAAAAATGTCTTCTATAAAGTACAAAAAGCTTTTGAATGAATTTCTTTGCATTTTAGTCAAATGTCCTGAGGTGTGAAAGAAAAAAAAAATTGTCACTTGCGTCAGACCGTTAATAAGTGTTGGCATAAAGATAAGAATGTATAGATTATTTACTAAACTAACACCTTTATCTAAAACAGTTCTAAGAAGTCCGCTGTAATCCAAAGCGTGTCCTGCTCTGCACAGTCGAGAAACCACTTTCAGTTTCCCTGCTGCCGTGAGTTTGCAGCGATCGGCTGCTGAGAGTGGAACGGGATCATTTGCTACATGTCTTAGGGTAAGGTTTAGGTTAGTGTTTGGGTTAGTTAACAGAGTGTTAAACCAAACCAGATGTGGAGCCAGTGGAGCTCCATTCAACATGGCGCTGCCCATAATAATAATCTCTATACAGAAGACCCCCTTCCAAATAATGTACATATTGCACCTTCAAATTAGACGAATGTCTTTACAAGTTAAAGCAGCAGAGAGGAAGTACACGCAGAACAGTGGGGTGACACGAGGGGACAAAAACAAATACAAAAACAGTTACAAGAGTCTAAAGATTACTTTGGTGACTTCAGCCTGTGACATGTGGTAACACCGCTCCCTCTGCCACATGGACTGACAACATGGGCTCAAAAGTCCATTAAAGGCTGTCCAAACTTTACTCCCCCCTCTTAAAAAGGTTGGCCAGTTGCCGCTCGTAATACTTTTTACAACCGTGCTCAGGATAAAGTGGGCTAATTCAGCTGGCGATTTACACGCAACTCACACCATTTTCTGACAGCGACCATTCAACTACATCAATGAAAATATAACAAGAAATAAATAAAAATTGATTCGCGTTTGTCCAATCATAACTATGTGTAATTTATGTCTTCAGTATGGTTGCTAGGTAACAGTTGTGGCATGTCCAACCAGGAGGTACAATTACAAATGTTACAAAAATGGTCAAACTGTGGACAAATAGCCAACATATTAAGTCAAACCTGAAATATACTTGTGTTCAGTAAGTTTTGGGGGAAAGGTGTAGTCTAGCCTGTCATACAGACTTTAACTGTTACCATAGTTACTCGCTGTGGAGGAATGCACTTGCCTGAAGTCCAGGCAAGTGAAGGCTCCACACTCACTGAAAGCGTGTCAGGGGCCCAATTTAAAACATGTTTACTTGGTGTTCTGTGGCTGCGGCTTCTACAAGTGCTCAGTTTAAATGTAGATGTATCAAGTTGGAGTATATCAAGTCAATTTGGTGGAACAAATAAAAATAAAAAATTTTTAAAAAAGAGCTTTGTCTCAAGTATGTCGGTATAATCCCTCATTTGTCCAAGAGTGTTCCTCGTTTTTTTCTAAAACAGAGTCCAGATGACTAAAACTGAATCTTTTTCTACTTTGTCTTCAGCATCTTCAGCGCTTGTGCCAAAGTATGTGGGCATGAGCGGTTTGAATAAGTGTGCCAAAGACAGTGTGTGAGAAGTGCGGATCAAAACATTCTAAAGAACTGGGCCGCCCGTCCTACTGCAGTTCCTTATCATGAACAAAAGTGCGAGTATTGGCGCACTGTCATTTTGCTGACTTTTCTCAATTCCCAAAGATAGAATATTTTGTTTTGCTATGTCAAATTGCTATGGCAACAGTGCTAACGAAGTGTTCACAATAAAAGCGTGTTGGGTGGAATCGCACTTACAGCCACAACAGTGAGAGCAGTGACGACTCCGGAGAAGAAGAAGCTTGCTCCTTTGTTCTCCGCTCTCTTCGGCCGGTCCTGGTTGTTCCCATACCTACAAAAACAACAGGGACACAGTGAGTGCACCTTGGATGAGTGTTGTGTGTTCTGTCCCGTTGTCTATGCCGTCCACGCGCTGTGGGCCAGTGTTCGTACCTTTGGAAGGCCTGCAGTGTGCGGCTTATCTGGGGGTCGGCCTCCACCTCGGCCTTTCTGCTGCGCACAGTCTCACCAAACAGCTTCACTGTGGCGTCTCTAAGAAAAAAAGGATTTAAAGATCAAAGTGTTTTATTTCACTTCTGCTTGTTATTCAAATTGTTGCATTGCACCCTCCTTAATAGGGCTAGGGCTGTGAACAAATGTAATGGAATTTATACAAATAATATTCAATAATCTTCTTTGGCTTTGACTTTATTAGACAGGATAGTGAAATGGGGATGAGAGAGGGGAGGACATACAGCACTGTCAGAGCCGGGAAGTTGCTGCACATGGAGCCTGGCATATGCGCGTCTGCCTTGTTACCGTTAGCGATAACAACCATACAACCATAATAATGCTAACAACCTCATTCATTTTCTACCGCTTGTTCTTGTTAGGGGCCGTGGGTGACTGGAGCCTATCCCAGTCACTTTGGGCCTTAGGTGGGGCACACCCTGGACACACAAATGATCATTCACTCTCAAGTTCATGCACTAGGGCCAATTTACAGTTGCCAATTTACGGTGGGAGGAAGCTGGAGAACCCAGGGAGAACCCACGCTAACAAGGGAATTGAACCCATGATCTTTAACCGCACTTTTTTTTTAATCTAACGTTATTCTGGGCAAAAATGCACCAAAAACATAGCAAGTGACAAGAAAATGTTTTGTTTTAGCAAGCACCACAAATCCTACAGAACTTTAGAAAGTGAAGCTGGAGTTCGATGCGTTGTCTACAAACAACAAAATTACAGGTTTTTCTTAGCAGCGCCATTAAAATGAATGGGATAGAATATTAAAAGACAAATTCTGTTT
Organism: Chaenogobius annularis; assembly: GCA_015082035.1. Taxonomy (NCBI): domain Eukaryota; kingdom Metazoa; phylum Chordata; class Actinopteri; order Gobiiformes; family Gobiidae; genus Chaenogobius; species Chaenogobius annularis. Next base: position 5,692 of record BJKM01001001.1, on the reverse strand, counting down.
TTTGTTTGTTTTATTGGACAATACAGAAATGTGTCACAATCGTTTTTCAGCGTATCTGTTTTTCTTCTCTTTCTCTCTCTTTTCTTACGGTATAGCGGAAAACACATACTTTGAAGACGTACAACTACAATAGGTGGCAGTAAATGCACCTTTTCAGTTGGCTTCCAACTGCCATTAAGAGTAATACTACTACAACAACAACAACAACAACAACAACAACAGATAGTACACACAGTATTTCTCCAGTTATACTTGTGAAAGCTATTTGTGAAGCTCAAAACATTTCTGAGGCTAGGCATTTGTATTTGATCCCATGACTTTAAATAGATAAGTAACTGACATGTCTAGCAAAGATTCAAAATAGTTGCTTAAAGCCCCACAGTGCAAGATTTCAGCTAAGAAGGCATTTATTTCATTATATGTGTTTTTATTGCACTACAATACCTTGGAAAGATGCTGTGAGGGGGCTTGAGTCTCCACAGATCTGACTTGTAACTTCTCTGGTAAAGGATCTGCCGCCTGCTTGTCTCCATGGAGATGTTCTAACCAAGCCTCAAACATTCCAAAGAATGGCATAACACTTTCCAGTTTCCATCTCCATGGAGTGGAGCTTTAGTTTGAGTTAGAACTTCAGCTCAGGAGGATTCAGATCAGATTGAACGTGTGTTGTGGTTTACTTCATTTTGCCTGCAGTCGCCTCCATTCTGGAATTATTTACATGGCTGATTGTGCTACTCTTCTAAACATTGAACGCATACGTCACAAATGAATCCAACATCGATAATCCCGTTTTCCCTATGAATAGATTGACCCCAACAGCCCACCTCTGTGTAGTAAACAGCAGCTGTGTTTGGTGTTCAAACCTGAGCAGGATGTTGATCTTGGGGAGGCCCACCCACTTCTCACGACACTCAGGACACTCGTTCTTCTTGGAGGAGTGCCACCACATGGCCAGGCAGTGTCGGCACACGCTGTGGCCACAGGTCAGTGTGGTGGGATCCAGCAGGATGTTGTAGCAGCAGTGACACGACAGCTCGCTCTCAGAGATGTGCCCACTCGAAGGCTCTGTGTGAGAGGCAGCCGGGGGCCTACCCAGGGGCCCATCCCTCTGCTCCTCCAGGCCATCCTCCAGCGCCTCCCCCGTCTCACTCAACATGTCTACAAACACAAGATTAGGCTTACAATGTGTAAAATATATTTGAGTAGTACAGTAGTAGTTAGAAATGTTCCAAAAACCTAAGTCAACAAGATGACTATTTGTCCCATAGGACATATGTCTTGGACACAGACCATGATCTTTGCTCCATTTCAGTGCAGACATGAAGAAATAACGCAGCCTGTTAATGCCCAGTCTCTGATCAAGGACGATTTGTTTGTTTTTTTTTGTTTTTTTTTTGTCTGAAAAGGTGCATTTACCGCCATCTACTGTAGTAATACGTCTTCTGTAGTTGTACTTCTTCAAACTATGTTTAATGCTATACCGTAAAAAATAAATTAAAAATGACAAAAATAGGAGAGACATGCAATATATTGTTGGAAAGCTTAATGTTCACACTAAAACTTGGTGAAAAAATGTATTTGTACAATTACTATTGAATTACATTAGGCAAGGATGGGAAAGTATGTGGGCTGCTGCACAATATATAAATAAGTATTGATATTGCAATATTGGCGGACACAATAGTCAGTATCGCAACAACTAAATCTATCAATATGCAATGACACTATGAGCATATATATCATCTGTAGACATTTCAGTTAGCCTAATGTTAAACCAATGGAGATTTTAACATGCTGAATACTAAACTCAGAGTTCATTTATAAGCATTCTGACTTGAGCTTCTCAAACTTTTTCTGCCGTGCCCCCCTTGGGAGATAAAAAAAAGTATCCACGCCCCCCCAAAGCCTCTGGGACAGCGCAGAATTGGCGCATCACTGCTGTAAATACGGCGTTTCAAGGAGAAGACGGACTCACGTTACGTCTCGTCACTGTGGATCACTTTTACCCCCTGCGGGTCCAAAACCCCCACAGACTGCTTTCTGCGCAGAGCGGTTGTTGTTGTTGTTGTTGTTACTTTTTGGCGGTTGGCAGCCAACTGAAAAGGTACATTTTACCGCCACCTACTGTAGTTGTACGTCTTCAAAGTATGTGTTTTACGCTATATGTAAATAAAAAAGGAGAGAGGAGAGAGAGAAAGAGAGGGAGAGGGAAAAGGAAAGAGAGAAAGAGCTCTACGCGGAGCTGACTCGTACCGCTGCATTCATGTTTCATTGTCTTCAAAGCTCATGAGATCAAAACGGAAAGGAATCGAACGCAGACACATTCTTTTAGCATATGCTTTATATGGTCACATGACCGGTCAGTAGCAGAGCAAGTTCAAAAGTGAGATTCTAAAAGGGGCGTACAGCGTCGTCGAATTGAGAAGGCCAGAACTGACGGTTAAATGGGTTTTTATTCTTTCCATTCTGTGTCATTCAACGTCATAATAACCATTTGGTCCATATATTCACTGTTACTAGATCATTACATTGGCATAACTGTTTTCCACACATTTGTAAAATAAACATAAAATAATACATTCATTCAAATTACAAACCTTGTTCCCCTGTCGCCTGGAGCTTGATCTTTGGGTTTTTATAAATTTCCCCATGTTTTTTCCGTAGCGAGAGATTTGGATATGGTTACATGCCTAGTTGTATTATTTCAGTTCCATTAAATGTAGTCTGTTCTTCAGTAAAATGGTGTGAGATGTGGCCATAGACTGTCCTGTAAATGGACTCTACAGTCTGTAGCTGTAGCCCAGTGTTAGCGTCACTGGCAGTGGCATGAAGTCTGTATGACAGGTTAGACTACACACGTACTAAAACGTACTGAACACAATTAGATTTCAGTTTTTACAAAACATTTTGCCTATTTGTCCCCAGTTTGACCATTTTTGTAAAGTTTATAATCGTACTTCCTGGTTGGACATGGGCAGCAAAATATGACAGAACACCTTTAATTTGTTTTGTTAAACTGTCAGAAAGTGTGTCAGTTGCGTGTAAATTGTCACTGGCTGCGTCCGCATGTCCACACTCGTCCACTGACCCCTCATTCACTACAGTCCAGTTTTATACTTTATAGTCCACTCAATCACGGAGCGATTCGGACACTTAACTCTACTTTCTCCGCTTTGCGGGTCATGCGATTCCGGCGTCCGAGTGAAAAAAAAGTCTGCAAAACAGATAAAAATAGATTTATGTAATAAATATTGGTCAAATCTGTGTGGCACGCACATATTTATGGACAAATAATCTCCACACAAGTCAGGGATCTCACGTCCATAAACGGACTGGATTATTCAACTTTTTGCGTGTGATGTGTCCAGTTAAAGCCCTTTCGCTGTTGTTTTTCAGACTCGCAATGAATGCATTGTGGTCTATATTGACCAGTCTAGTGACCATCGCTGGACACTACATTTCATGGTGCATTGTGGGAAATTTGGAGTACACTAGTTTTTCACCTGCTGGATAATCGGACGCCACTACAAAATGCAGTGAGCCTAAATAGTGCCCTATGTGGGAATAGTGTACACATTCGGACGCAACCTCAGTTTTCAATGACAAGATTCCGTTTTAGAACTCAGCTCTACTTCCTTTAATGTTAAACTTATTTTTTTAAAGGTCTTCACAAACTGCTATTTAACGAAAGTAAAACTATGATGAATATTTTAGGTGCTATCCTAACAAACTAAGGAGACTTTCCTTTAAACACATCTCATGGAAACAAGCAAGTGGTATGGGCCTCCAGCAGCAGGTGAGGCTGGAGTCAGCAGGAGAGTCAGATGGAGTCAGGTGAGAGTCAGGTGGAGAGTCAGGTGGAGAGTCAGGTGGAGAGTCGGTGGTGAGGGGTGGAGTCGGGTCGGGTGGGGAGTCGGGTGGGGGAGTCAGGTGGGGGAGTCAGGTGGGGAGAGAGTGAGTTGGGGAAGTCAGGAGCGTGGGGAGAGTCAGGTGGGATCAGTGGGAGTCAGTGGAGTCAGGTGGGGAGTCGGTGGTGGAGTCAGAGTGGGGGAGTCAGGGGAGAGTCAGGGGAGAGTCAGGGGGTCAGAGTCAGGGGGAGAGTCAGGGGGAGGTCAGGGGGGGAGTCAGGGGGGGAGTCAGGGGGGAGTCAGGTGGGGAGTCAGGTGAGTGTCAGGGGAGGGGGAGAGTCAAGGGGGAGGGAGTCAGGTGAGTCAGAGTCAGGTGGAGTTGTCAGGTGGAGAGTCAGGTGGAGAGTCAGGTGGAGAGTCAGGTGGAGAGTCAGGTGGAGAGTCAGGTGGAGAGCTCACGCACTTCTTTTAAGTACGGGCATTTTGTCTTCTATAATAACAGGTTAGAACGTAAATGCTTGTAATTTAGAACATTTATTGGATTAATGTTCCACACTGGGATTTAATATTAGGTTACAAATCAAGAGTAAGTAGTACAGTTCACTTACTGATAGAAGAGGTTCAGACTTCAAAAGTTCCAAACTTGGCTGCAAAGCCGTGCGCCAACTAGCATCTGTGCTAGCACCGTGTTATTCCTATGGCCGTGTGTTAGCTGTCGGCTAATGCGCTACACTGACTCATGCATGTATTATGTGCACGGACTCAGTGCTGGGAAAACTACACGCAAATGCTATCTTCATTACATGCTGTGTCTGCTCCTCTGTGACCGTTAAAGCGTGTGACTTTAACGTGACCGGAGCTAACGTGAACCCCCGGAGAAGCGGCGGTGAGAGGATGCCCGCGAGGAGGCGTGCGTACCTGGGTCCGTGTCAGCAGCGTCCTCAGCCGGGCAGTGGGACTCTCATGTCAGGCCGATACTTGTGCTCTGTCTGTCCGTTTACCCGCGGCTCACACCGGGCTCCCTTCGGGGCTCCACCGGGGCTCACACCGGGGCCGCGCTCGTTAAACTCAAAGCAAAACCAAAAGAAAATGCCGTCATCATGACTCCCTAAACGAGCTTTAGTGGAATTCCCACGCACGTACCACACACGTACGCACGCGTGCACGCACGCACACACAGACACACAGACACACACACACACACACACACACACACACAGCGTCACCACCTGGGACCTGCGCCCCGGTACAGTGCAGGAGAGGCGGGCAGGACAGGCACACAAACCCGCAGATGTGGCTTTGGAAGGCGGCTCCAGACCAAAGTTCAGCAGCGCACTCTGACATGGCCTTCTGCAGACACGCGGGCCAAGGTTTGGCCCTGGCCCGGAGTCACCTGCGAAAACCCAAGGTGGAACTTTAAGCACAACATAAATAGACTAAAGTAAATGTGTCTATTTCAATGATTTTTGTTTTGGATGTTTAAATCAAGACTAAAGCAAGTCGCAGATATGAACAAGACTAAAGCAGGACTAAAGCAGGACTAAAGCAGGTCTTAACCTAGGACCAGGACTAAAGCAGGACTAAAGCAGGTCTAAAGTAGGTCTTAACCAGGACTAAAGCAGCACTAAAGTAAGACCAAACTGGACTAAAGCAGGTCTAAACCAGGTTTAACCCAGGACTAAGCAGGACTAAAACAGGACTAAAGTAGGACTAAACCTGGACTACAGCAGGGCTAAACCAGGTTTAAACCAGGTCTAAATCTTGTAAGCAGGACTAAAGCAGGGCTAAAAAAGACTAAAGCAGGTCTAAAGCAGGTCTAAAGCAGGTCTTAACCAGGACTAAAG